>SCLG01000435.1:53188-83967 GCA_004367875.1 Oikopleura albicans
CACAATTGGAGAGTCGTGCAAAATTTGATAAAATTGTCATTATCAAGTTAACTACTAGTTTTTTAGGGCGTTTTCGAGTAATAAATATACACAAAATTGCTTCCTTTATCGTTTAGAACTAAAAAATAACAAATTGAATCAACAAGTTTTGCCTGGCAAACCAAAAATACTTTTTGCCAGGCTCGTAAAATTTCCTGAAAAAGTGCACAATTGGGCGTCGTGCACAATTGGAGGGTGCACAATTGGAAGGTCGGGACTGTATATATATATATGTATGTGGTTCTACTACATAGCGTACGTAGTTATCATTGCAACTTTGTCCCTAAAGACTCGGAGGATAAGTGTTTTTTTTTTCAAAATAACTTAGTGTGTAGCCACGACAATTTTGATAAGTTTCTTGGCTCAAAGACGTCATTAAATCTTCATATACACAGGATGTGCCGTTTAACGGGTTTTTGGCCGGTTAACGGGTGGCCGGTTTAAGGGACATCCTGTGTAAGATTTTGTAGACCAGTCTCCTCTGAGGAAAAAAATTTATTCGAAAATCCAGGTTCGGTCGACAACTTCTATAAATTGTTAATTCTAATTAATACGGCGAACTATGGAAATGATAGTACATGTAATTATCATTTAAAATCGTTTAAAATTTAAACTTAAAAAAAATCCATGATTTTGTTTTCTCCCAAGTGACCTTTTTTTCTAAACGAACCCAGTAAATGGATCATATCTTACCGGTACGTTTAAATTTAAACACACAGCCTGTAAATCATCATGCCTTATAATAAACTTGTATTTATGAATTTTCATCTTATTTACTTTTCATTAGCGAATCGGGAAAAAGGGCCAAAAAGGGGCGCTTGGGCCGAAAAGAGCGCTAGCCGGAAATGGCGGAAATATTGCAGTAATTTTTCGCAAAAAAAAATGGCGAAATAGTTTGTACAATAAATTTGCGAATTTTAGATCAACACTGCAGTTTAAAGTGTGCTCATTAAGTGACGCTGTCAAAGTGAGTCTGTCAATGTGAAATAATAATAGGTAATCAAAAGTGGGCTATTCAAAGATTCCGCTGAAAATATGAATTCAGCAACGATTGCTCCATTTCAACCTGAAAATTTTGAGCGGATATATGACTTTATAAGATATTCATTACTCAAAACATGGTTCGTGTTTGTCATCTAATAGTGGGTGTCATCTTTTTTTGTTGAAAAATATGGCCCTGGTAAGACCCACCCTTTTAACCACCAACGATTAGTTAGCACATTTCTGAACACGAGGCCGGACGTTTGTCCGGCCCCTTGTTTACTCTTCCCTGATCGTTCGTAAATGCTCACCATAAGCAAATTGATGGTCTTGAATCGAATGAACTCATTAACACTCCCCGACCAATCTTGGACACTTTTTGGTCGATTTGACCACAAAAAACCCAAGATCACAAACGGTTAACCGGCCAACCTAAAGAGTTTTTTTTACAGACTAGCGAACCGTTTACTAGTTTACAGTTTACGAAAAATATGTCAGAAAAAAAAAATGTGCGTGAAAGCTATTAGTTGCAAATAACCTATTTTTAGGGGTTTTCTGGGTTCAATCTATGACCTGTATTACTCTTGATAACGGAAATACAAGTGTATTTGTTTTGCGGTGTCCGACTTTGTAATCGATTATTCTATGTTAGTTTTTAGTGTTCCCTCATTTGATGAAGCCAAACAACCCAAAAAATAGTGCTATTTACGCGGGGCCGGACAAACGTCCGGGGGTCGTGTTTGGGGTTAAGCGTATTGAAAATATCGTCTAAAATGCCCAAAATTGTAGGGAAACGACGGAATCTGAAAAATTGCTGATAGATGGGTCTAACCGAATTAAATGAACACAAATTTGAGAAAAAAAACTAAAAAAGATTTATGATTTGTGAAACTAGCTCAATGGTAATAACACGNAAATCGAAGCAAATCCTTGGCCACACTGTACTTATACGAGCAAGTTCTTTTGTAACGCTATATAACTGCTTAAACTCCTGCTTATACATGTCAAACAACACTGACGTTAGTTTTGAAAAGAAATTAAGACTTACAAGGTGATTAAGGTACTTTAAAAGACACCTCATTGGACTTCAAAAACAATTAAAAATATAAGGTATAAAGTCAACGTTGAATTCGTTTAATTTCCTTTTATTCTGGTAATTCAAATGGGTTAAAATGGGGTATACAATTATTTTAACTTCCAGGGGTCCATTAGTTCAAATTTGGAGTAAACGCCGTAAATGGGCAGAATATGATAGTAAACCGGGCTTTTTTGAAAATCGCTAAATCGCGGGCCTACTTAAACTTTTTGAGACAAAAAATTAGAACATAGAACGGAACTGATTACCCATGAGGAGATATATGCCACTTGAGCCCCTTGGGAGTTAACAACTGCGCATCCGAATGAACAGGGGAAAATGACAGAATTGGGCCTTGGTATGATTAATGTCAAGTTCTTCCGAGAAATTCAAGAATCTAACTGGTTCATTTTGAACGCGGAATAACCTTATGTCATCTTTTGAATTTGTGATTATTTTTGAATTTTAAATTATTTTTACCTGGTATCTCCTAGTTTATTTCTTTTTAATCCGAACGAATAAAATGCAACTCAAATTATAGATTGGAGTCATGAGTTAAATACAGTCAGGGGTCTCTCGATGTGCGCTCTCTCAATGTGCAAGTCTCTCTCGATGTGCGCTTTTTCACGAAAATTTGCAACAAAAAACTTTTTGATGTGCATCTTTTTAGGCCTTCTTTTTTATCAGAATTTACCTCTCGATGTGCACTCGAGAGAACCCTGACTGTATATAAAATTGTAATGTATTTTCTGGAAGTAACCTCTAACGTTGGTCGCCTACGCACACAATTTTCACCAGCAACAAAAGTGCGAAACGGAATAAAATCCTACTTTTCGGTTATCAGGCCGTGTCCTACTCAGTTGTGCAAAATCAAAGTCCGCCGAAAATTTCGTGCAATTGACCACTACCGGTGTATCTAGTGAAAACTGAAAGTTCGCAAATACTTACTGTATTAATCAAACTAGATAAAAATGTTGCGAAGTACAACACGTGAAATAATAAGAACGAAAATGACGTGGTCAAAACCAAACTCGTTCGAACAAACTAAATCGCAGCGTTTAAGGCCCTACGGTTTAACCCATACCGGTACCATAACAAACCGCGGTCAAAGGACGCGGCAAGAAAAATGTTTTAAACTAATTCGGCGCATAGAGGTTAAAAAACTCACAATCCCACTACCGATATCGATGAAATCAAGGTTCTTACTTTTTTTGAAATTGTTACATTATATTTAATTTAATTTAAGTTAAATAATTTAAGGCCTCTAAACGTCAATTTTGCGAAAGGTCTGCCGTTAATTAAGAGTCGGTTTCGTGTTTTGAAAAACCGATCTTTATAGCCTATAAGTTATAGAGCTACCCGACCCTTATTTGGGGTGAAGGGTACTTTCGCGACTATTTTACTCCTTATTTGGCGAGCCCAGTTAAGCACATTGACAATGTGACATTGGTGATACTATATGAAAATATGTTTTTTGCGTTTTATTTTTTATTTGTTAATTTTAAGACTAAATTAGATGTCAAACCCAATTTAAATTAATTTTGTCCATAAGCGGACAAGAAAATAGTAAAAATTCTCCGTAAGAATCCATGTTTAAGGAGGGGTCCGTCATGTTGTGTACAAACTCAACCTGAAAATAAGTAAAGCGTCTTTGTGTCCTAAATTTGATGTTTTTACTACAGTTCAAGGTGTTAACTAATATTATAAAGCATTACCAAGTTCACTTGGCTACTTAGTTCTAAAAATTTCGAGCTTTCAAAATATTGACCAAAATTGAAATTAATAAAAATGGCCATACAATTTTTGACAAATACTTAGGGTTCACATAATTTTCAATTTCTAATTTCTGCATGATGGTAGTCTACAATGATCTAAAAAATAGTTTAGCATAATTTGGTTGAAAATTTTGACTAGAAACTGATTTTTTCGGACCAATTTCGATTTTTTTTTCGAAAAAAACGTCCTTTAATAATGGAAACGTTTGAATTCAGCGAACCATGTTAATGCTATCGATATTCTTTTTTTGGCATAATGTTACGAAATGACTTATCTCAAAAATGACTTAGCCTTTTTTCGATATCTTTTTTTTTCGGGGAGTGAGAATTTGGCGAATGTTGAAAATTGCACCATGATTTTGGTTTTTTAAAAATATTTTTCGTTCTATATCAGTTACGAAAAAAGGGCTAGGTCATTTCTTGCGTCTTATTATTCCAAACATTTCACCAAAAACAGAAAATTTTTTTTAGCTTACTATTGACACTTTTATTAAAATAAAAGATTTAAACATTTAATACATTTTGTGGCAGGAATTCAGTTTTTTGAAGCCTTTTATGTCGAGTGTGTCCCCTCCAAAAGCAGTTCCGCGATGGCACTCGACGTGATGAGATGTAAATAATAATGAACTTTTAAAACAGTTTAAATATTATTGGCGACTTTTCCGGGCAGAATTCCCATCCCTGCAAAAGCGTCGCCAAACGGGCTACTGAATCCTAAAAATGCAAAAAATTTAGCCTTAGTGGGTGCTTTCTTTGAAAGCTGTAAAAAGAGGGGGGACCACCGTTTAGTTTGGGGAAAAGGGCTAAGGGGGGAACCTATAAGGGGAGGGGGGAGAGTGAAGTGAAAACATGAACTTGTTAAGTATTAAACGTTTATACTGTATGAAGAAATTACTAAAAGATTGAGTCCGATCAAAACGAAAGAAATGGCGTTATGTTTTATGTTAAACGTTTAAAAATTAACTTTGAAAGAATACTGACTGAGATCTCTGACGAGCAACGTTGTTGAAAGCTAGGCGATCGGCAAGCAGGGCATTGCAGGCAGTTTGAGTATTTGTAGGGTCAGGTAAATCCGTAGATCGGTTTGTGAAGAATCCACCTGAGAAGCCTAAATACTTAACTGGAGAGAGTCCCAAAATAGGGGTTGCATTGTTTTCAAATTTTTCAGTTAAATATAAGAAGTTTCCTATAGTAACCGTATTGAAAACGTTTAATAATTCGTTGAAAAGGCAGAGATAATGTGAAAAGGAAGCTGTAATAGGAACGTTTAAAAGCAAAAACGAGCTGTGTGGGAAAAAAGTACGCGCTGCGTAATGGGCCAAAAATTTATGCATTTGGAGCCAGAAAACCCCCGGTAAGGAATGAAAGTTGCTCAGTTCCCCTTTAAGTTGCGCAAAACTAAAAGGGTCGGCGAAATCCTGAAAATTAGTTTGTACTGGACCGTAAATATGCTTAAACTTGTTGTATAAAAAATCCAATATAATAGGGCCCATAATAATAGGGAGGGCTAAGGCAACTTTATTTTGCACGTTTTCGACCAATAAAGGAGCATTAAGGTCGTTAGGGAAAGGGGAAGCAATCGTGATCTTTTTATCAACGAGTTTACGAAAATCCCAGATATCTTTGAAAATCTTGATTTCGTGAAGATTAATTAAAACAATTTCCGCGTCATCAAAATTCATTTCAACGTTTATCTGAATTTAAATAACTCATTACTTACGAAATATCTCTAGAAACGTTTAATGATAAAGCGATAACAAATCTCTAATAGGCAAGGTGAATCTCTAAATGAAGAAAAAAGAATCTCTAATTTGCGCCGTTGATGTCTGGGTGGTAGTATACTCGACCATTGTCTTTACCATAAAACGCGTCACGATTTTTGTGCATCAGCGAGGCCGTCTTTGAATGTAATCGCAGGGAATCGTCGCCACTCTGTTCCAATATTGTCATCTCATAGATTTGAAGCTCCTTCTTTTGATCTAAAAGACCTTCTAACCAAACCAAATCGTCGACTGTTCCTTCAGCGTCCCCACAAAACTCAGAATCAACTACAGCCGAAATTGACCCGAACCCTGTAAAAATTCTATATTTCCCTCGGGAAATATTCAAAATACGGCCTCGTACTGTAACGAACATGCCCTTATAAAAGCCAGCAGTGCCGGCGTTTATAAGGTATCTTTGGTTTAACAGTTTCCAGCTGGGCATAGTGTTCATGAGCTGTATGTCCGCCTCAGAATAGTCATTTTTAATTTGAATGAGCGGCATCGGTGTAATATTTGACATTTTCTATAAAAAGATTATTTAAACGTTTAAGAGTAACATATAAGGACGAGTGTATTGTAATTGGTGCTTGGAGTGTAAAAACAATCGTAGCGGGCTAGAGGTGAAAAATATAAGAAAAACAAAAACTAAATTGACCGTTTGTATTTTAATCGAGGTCTAGTGTGATCATTTCCCATTCGCGGAGTTTAGCTGCAAAGGTCTTCATTACCACATGAAGCTCCGGGAAGACAAAAGCAGAAACATATGGGTTAGTCCACATAAGGTCAAAGTGGTCTATAAGGATTAACTCAAAGCCCGCCAGGATGAGTTTTCGCTCTCGAGATGTAGATGCAAAAAATTCAAAGGTACAGATTTCTTGCAAAGTAATGATAAAAGCAAAAATAAACCAGCTTAAATTCTTTCCATTGAAATTTTTTCTCATAATTACGTCCGCGAGGCGGGGGTTGGATTGATAAAAAGCACAAAAAGTACCGTCATCCTTTTTAACGTTTAATTCCGAGTTTTTGATCAACCGCAGGTGAACTAGTGCCATAAAAATGTCATATCGGATAATGTCTTGAACTTCTTCAACATTATCCGGTTCTTGGTCCTTTTGTGCACCTCTAAGCGTAGACAGCATTCTCTTTATGATATTTTGTAAAACGTTTAAAATTATTTTGTTTTAGCAAATATTTGTGAGGCTAAAATATAACTGTGTTTTAGAGTAAGAAAATGAGCTTATGCTCCGTGGCGCTAAAATTGGCCTAATTGACCCTTATTTTTAGATTACCCTCAATTTAAGCCAAAAACTTTTGTGGTAGAGAGCTAATGCTATTTGATATAGACACAATTTTAATATGCAAGAAAAGGAGTGTAAGATATACCTCTAAATTTACGGGCTACTTGAACGGCAACTTTCAAATATCCCCAATCCAGAATGTATTTTGTTGAGTATGGCTATTTCAAAGTTTATTAATAAGAATCCAGTCTATTACAAGAATAATTGAAAAAGTGCAGGTCTATATATTGAAGTGTAAATGAGGTTGTGTAAACGTTTCCAGTCAAGTATTAGATCATCGAAAATCTACAAATGTACATATGTGAAACCTTTGAACATGGATAAATGAACGTATAAGAATATGAAAAGAAAAAACGGCGGAAATTCATGTGAAACGCGGAGCGAACTCTTACTAATTGGCACCTGAGAACAGATGCCTTAGAAAGGAAAGCTTATAGGTAAGAATTTGTCCAAATTATGGGCAAACCCTAAATATCCTTGACTTCTAATAGGCAGTATTAAATGGTTGTTTCTGAAGAAAAAATACGATACTGATTTTGACACCTTGACTAAGCCGAGCGTTTTAGGTTTGTTAATAAGGTAAATGACCATATGATCACTTGTAGTAAAGAAAGTATTCAAGGTGTCCAAATCCGCATCAGAGATCCACATATTTATATACAAAAAACATTATATTATTTGTTATTGAAGACCCTTGACCCTCTGAGTCAGTAAATGGCCATCAACCATTCAACAAAGAAGGGTCAAGAAGGCCTATATTTAGATGCATAGGCATTACCGGCGAGCACCGGCTGATTTCGGAGATCAACGATTTGAGAAAAGAGGCAGTTTTTAAGGGGTAGATATAGAATAAATTACTGGGTTAAAGACCCGCAATTTAATCTATAAGATAAGTACAGAGATCAGAGAATTGATTTATCGCAGTCTTTACCATATTAAACGTTTGAATTTTCGAAAGTCGGAACATTTCAGCAGTTGATAGAACCATATTTATCGAAATCAGCAGTAAACGTCTAACGATTCAAGCGAGTAAAAAAGCTGCTTCATCAGGGTGGCCATAAACTGTACTGCGAGAGGGTTCTCGATATTTGTAGAGCGTCCTACAATCTGATAAAGGTTGATTGCTTCATTTACTATCTTATTTTCCAGATAGTTCTGAAATTCTTTACTGGCCAAAACCCTATCAAGGTGATTATGAGGGAACTTTTCTTGAGCCTCTACTCTCCAAGCCCCGATTTTGTCAAAATAATCAAAACCAGAAGTGTATCGACGTGGTCTAGTAAGGTCAGGCCAAACTGAATTAAGATGACTAAAAAGGGAGAGAGGCATAGGTTCGTCAAAAAATGTATAACTTTTACGCTCTTCAATTTTAACGAATATTTTACGTAAATGTAAATAAGCCGAAATTTGCGGGATATGTTTGCGGCCTTCGGTGTCCATGATGCACATGCCGGATCCCGGGGTTGATAATCTGTGAAAAGCCATTTTTATGTTTTAAAATAATAGAAAAATAATTTACTAAATAATTTCTCTTGTTTAAACGTTTATGTCTAAATACGGAATTTATGATTTGAGGGTAAGCGAAATCCGATCAAAATAGCTCGATGAAAACCGACGGCCAATAAAAAACCAGAAAAACTTAATCACGAATATTCGTGAACCCTGCCTTAAAGCCATTCAGGAAATTGTCGGAAGCTTTTGAAATGTTTTGACGGTTCATCGACGTATCTTTTGAATAATTTCTTTGGCTTGACCACTCTGTCGAATTGTCTATCAAAACGATCGACAATGCTGGGAACATGAGGGTTGTAACGTCCTGAATATTCTTTAACCCATCGCCGAAAGGCGACGTCAAGCACCCAAATTCGATTGGCCAGAAAATTTTTGACTACCGCACAGGTATGGGCTTTGCCGTAGTCGTCCGTGTCCAGTGAACGTGCAAGGTAGAAAATGCCTTTTTCAATAGCAACAAATTTGTAGTAGCCGAAAATTTGACAGGGTTCCTCGAGCCCCCATTCAGGGGTTAGCCGTGCATGTTTAGCCAAGATGAGTAATTTAAATAATTTTCGTGGAAAACATTTCGGATAATAATGAAAATTATTGTAAAAACTTATCTTGACTTTGGGCCATGCCACATAAAATTGGCCAAGGTCGTGCTCAATGTTTTCACAACTGGCTACTAAATTGTCCCAGTCATCGATGTGGATAAGCGTGTAAGGGTCTCGCCAAGTCATTTCCATTTTTAAGTTTTGTTAATATAATATTTCTCTTAACTTTTATATCCTATAAAAACACTGAAAAAATATGAGCGGCTAAAAACAATAATATGGGTGGTGTCTGATTTACAGGCTTCTGATTGGCTGAAATTATTTAAGTCTTAAGACTTATGTTCAAATTAACTCGTAGATGCAAATTATTGCAAAATTATTCTAGAATTAACGTCCAGACTTCAGACTTTTGATGAAAGAATATTTTTAGTTTGCGATTTTGACAAAACGCAAGTAAGTGCTCAGAAAAGTAATTTCGGTATAATTAAATTGTGTTAACCTTTATACAGTCCCGGCTTACTACCGTGCACCCACATCCTGTGACAGCTGTCAAATTGTGCATTTTCCAGGGAATTTTTGAAAAACTGGCAAAAAAGGTCATATTAAATTTTATGACAGATTTTATTATTAGTTCTTTTTATTTTTGAATTTGTAACAGTTAACAATTTATTCATGTTTTTAGTAAAAGCGGCTGCCCAATCTAAAGGTCGGGACTGTAATTGCCAATTCATATTATAAATAACATTTTTATATTAGGACTCAAAATGCTATCAAATATACGGAAGTTGCCATTATTGGACCCAAAAAGCTCTTTATTAAACGTTTTACGTCAATATTTCGTATCTATAATTTTGATATTATTCCGCTTGACCTTGAAGCCTGAAAACGTTCACCTGCTTGAAACCTTAGATTTGGCCATCTGTGACGCTACTGGGCTAAACGATCTATTTGTAACCTTGTGCGACACCCTTGCCGGCACTGTGAATGAAAGAAATTTAACGGTAATATTTTTGTAGTTAATATATTTGAGTTTACAATTATCACCTAGGTGAGATATGGTATATTACTGACGTTCTTACAGAAGGCAGGTGTGTCGGCTATAAATTTGAGATTATTCAAAGACAAACATGAATACGAAGAATTAGACTGGTCTGGGTACCGAGCTGATTTGCTAAGTAAAATCGGGTCATATTTGTATCATGGATTGGGCTCAAGTTCCGAATTTTGTGCTTCTGAAGAGTCTAAACGTTTAATGCTATTTAGTTCGAACAAAACTGATTATGACTCCGCTGTAAATCAGATGTTAATATCACCTTTAATGTATAAATTATTGGGTGAGAGTGAGTTACGATGCTTGGGAAACGACAAAGACGCGTCTGCGACAGAAATAGAATTGGTAACATTACCTGATGTATACAGAACAGGCTCGGAATTAATCAAACAACCATATTTAAACGTTTTAAGTTATTGATTTGTTAACTATAGAGTACCATATTGCCTATTAAATTATTTCAAATTATTTAACCCTTAGGGACCGCAAAGTCAATTAATGGCTAGACTAAGTTTTTAGTCGTCAAAATTGCAAGAAAACAAGTTCTTGCTTTAGGAATCGTAATGTCTACAGTAGCGCGTCAATTAGAGAAGCACCAAGGGTATAATAAAGTGTGTATAAATTTTTAGTATTTTGATTTTTTCCAATAGCTCTTTATGGTTTTTGGTTATAATTACTAGCTTCATGAGTGAATTCCAAGCTTTTAGAGTACCCACAAGCTAATATAAAATAATTACGAACTTTTAACTCCCAGGGGCCAACTTCTTTATTTTAAACGTTTTATCCTTATTCATCAGTGTATGTAATTCCAGTATAGCATATTCGAATCGTACGTGTTTAGAGATATGTGGAACTTATGATGTGAAGGGAGAAAATAACAGCCAAGAGTGGGAGTTAGACCATGATTCATTGATTACCGCCAAAATGGATCTAATGTTTAGACATGCCGTTTCAACTAAGGGAGATTTAGGACGGATACATTACGCTTACAATACTCAACTGAAAAAACTGCTTTGCAGCAACGGAGTAGGCATAGGGTAAGTGTAAATAGTAACCTAACTTATAAGACTTTTAACTGTAATTAATTATAATTAACTATAATTGCTTTTTAAGGCAATTACGTCGCGTATGTGGGGATTTGAAATGTGTGGAATCAACTTCTGGTTGTGGCAAACGTTTAACCACTTGCGCTGATATTAAAAACAAGGCCTTGAAGGTACATGAAAGCCTAGTTGTAATATGTTACGCAATATGTAGCTTTACACATGGAAAAGGTATGAAAAATGGCAGACTAACTTGGCGAGACGATTTGACCAATAAAAACTATGATTTGAAGACTAAGACTTATAATGTTGTAACTGGGCAAGGCCAAAATTCGATCCAACATGGAATGTCCGAATTAAGGTGTTTATTGCGTTTTTGGTTTTCATTAACTGGATTTGAATACTACACTAGTGCCAACAATCTGGGGGAGTTGTCAATACAGATTTCAAGCATGACTAAGGAAAGATGCGCTAGGATGTATTTATTGCTGAAACGATGTTTTCCCAAAATAGGAATATGTGGAAACTTATCTGATTTTGGTCAAAGTGTATGGTCTCAGTTTACAAAATTTGAATATGGTGGATTAGCAGGAAAAGTTTATGTAAACGTTTAAGTAGTTCAAATTTTGTGAGAGAAAATATTCTGTATTAAACGTTCCAAACGGTTTTAATTTATATTTTTGTGGAAAAAGACAGTTTTTTAACTCAGATAGATTAAACATTGTTGTGAACTTATATGAGTAGAAGACACTTTTGACTCCGCTGATGTGACTGCTAGTCTTACTCAATATACGAGCTCTTTATCCGTATGCTTATCGAATTATAACCGGCGCAACCCCCGATACAGTTGTTTAGCTAAAATACGCACATTTGATTCAATTTATTCTGTACACTTACGTAATCTTGTGAATCTAGATAGTTTGAGCAAAACTAACGATCAGATGCATGAATTGTATCCGGAGATGAGTATTAAGTTTAGACAAGCTGATTTAGGGCATTTGGAGATAATAAATTCTCCGTTTTTACGTAGTTGCGCCTTTTGTAAAAAGGCTACTTGTTCTATAACTAAAAGAGCCAAAAACAGCTTTGAAAAAGCTGTAGAAAGTTTGTGTACTGGAGATTTAACTAATACTTGGCTGTTGGATATAACCAATCATAAGTTTATTCCTAATGGCCCTTTATGTCCAGAAAACATTTTGCCCTTGATGAGCTATCCTTTAGACGGAAAATATTTTCCATTACCGAATGGTACTAAGTGGTCCGATGTGACTTGGACTTATCCCAGTATTAACGGTACTAATATTTTAACTAGTCTTAATTACACTGAACGTTTATTTAATGAGTTGTCTAAGGAGTTTGGTACTAGTGAGAGTTACGTTTTAAATATAGCGGATTTTAAAAACAACTTAGCCCCGTATATGGCCGCAGAATATGATGTAAAACATGAGTTTTTTAATAACGAAGTTTTAGAACGGTTTAGTATGTATATAGGGGTTGTACATAAATACGTATGTTCCGATAATCGGGTCCTTTTTTATAGTCTTGATAAGCCGGTACCTTTTTGTTCAGATTTGAAAATGTGGGTAGTGGGTGAATTACCGTCTTTACCCGCTCAGGAAATTCCCGATATTATAACTTGGGAGTAGTAAAATTATCACTACTTTTTTTTTAAAACTTATTTACTTTATATCCTGCAAATAAAAACAGAGAACTTTACATTTTAATGTTTATTCAATTTGACTTTTCTAATTTTTTTGGTGAGTGTTAGTATGAGTAAACGTTTAATAAGGTAACTGTGACAATATAAAGCAATAAATTATTTAAGAAAGTCATTAAAAGACGCATAAAATTCAACTAGAAGCTCAGGTTTTTCAAGTGCTGACAAGGCCTTATTCATTTTTTCTTTGAAAAGATTTTTTGTATTTTTGTCCTGAACTAGCATGACGTGCATAGTATGAACAAAATATAAGGCTCTCCCGAGAAATTTAAGTGGTGCCATTGTCATAGATTTAAGATTGAAGTTAATATAATGGCGTAAAACCTCACATTGAGCTCCAAGTTGTGATCCAAAAACCGTGGTAAATTCATCGATAGTGACTGATTGTAATTTAAGTTGCCCTTCCTGTAAAAGATTAATTAGAGCCTGAATTTCACCATACAGTTTCCTAACCAGAAACAAAGATTTTTGTTTATCACTGGAGGGCTTTTTATGTTTGTTAGAAATCTGAATGTTTAAGAGGTTTTTCATAAACTCATTCTCGGGATTGAACTCAGAGTTATCGTCCGGGGACATCTGTAAAATTACTTGAAATAATTGACTGAACTTTTCAGCCATAACTTTGTCTGTCATTAATTTATTGAGAAACTCGAGTGCAACTTCCGGGAATGGGCGTGGATTTTTGAACAAATTTATAATCGCGGATTCGGTCATATTGGAACATTCACGAAAAAACTTGTTTTTATCTTGTGGGATGATAATAACGTCTGGCGATTGACAATTGTGTTCAAAAATGAGTTCACGAAGCATAGTATTTTCGTCCTGGAGTTCGGATACATTATTGGAAAGTTTTTCGATGATTTCCCGAGTTTTTGTACTGGCAATTTGTTCTGGTGAATCAATATGCATAGTGGAGTCATCAAGCCTGGAATTATCCGGGCTGATCATAGAAAGGTCAGGGAGTTGGGGGACACTATCACTCTGTGAAATGTCCATTTTTAATTTTTTAGATTTTGGTCCAAAAATAGGCGAAATAGCCTCATTGACATCGGTGTAAAAATTCCAATATTGTTTTAACGGTGGCTTGTTAACAGAATGATTTTCAACTGCAAAGGCCCACTCGAAAGTTTTTTCGCTATTTTCACTCCAAACGTTTAATAATTCAACATCCTCAAAACGGTCAAGTAAAAGTTCAAGGTCATTTCGACAGCGGGACGAGAAGGTTACTTCTTTGTGAAATTGAAGCATTTTTTTATCGTTGGAAAAAATGAATCTGAGCGCAAACATATTTTTCCGCTGTCGAAAAAACCAATTCAAATTTTGAATGACATCTTCATTATCAGCTAAACCTTTTTCGAGCAAAACGTGGGCAGCTCGAGTAGTGAGTTCAAGTGAAATCCATGAAATGGGTGCATAATTGGTGTCAAGATGCGCTTCATATTGAATATCTCCGAAGCCACGCCCTGCTATTAAATGTAAAAACATTTCTACAGGGAGCAAAGACAGGAGATTTCCTTACGAAGCCGTTTCCTCAGCCAGCGCATTGAGTCCTTTTTGGGTCATACGAATAAATTTATGTTTGTCTTCATTTATTCGTACAAAATAATTCTTTTCTCGTGAATTGTCATTGAAAGTTTGTTCGAAAGCCATAAAATGACATTTTCCAAAGTTCAAGTTTATTCCCGAGTCTGCGAGGTAGCCGGTGACTTTGCGTATGATGGAGGACGCGAATTCTTTAAAAACATCGTCCGAGTCATTTGGGTTACTGTACACCACTAAAGAAAGGTCATCGGCAAAAAGCTCAAATTTAACCCTGGGGTGAGTGAGGATATCTTTAAGGCCATTTACAACCAAATTAAATAGAAACGGCGAAACCGGTTCACCTTGAGGTACTCCAAGCTCGGGCAAAGGAACGTTTTCAGATTTTTCACCGCGATGAACAACCACCCCTGTTCTGGGTTGTAATAATTGTTCAAAATAACCCATAGAGTTAGGATGAATGATATGCTTCAAAATTTTAATAATGGTGGAAAAAGGTATGGAACCGAACGCATTGGCTGCATCCAAGAAAAATACGATAATTTTTGGTTTGTCAATAACGTTTATAATATCGAGCGTCAATTTGCTAATAGCCGTGTGTGTGCCTCTACCCTTGCGGAAACCGTGTTGTGATTCAGTTTGTAAATTTGAAGATTCAGAGTAAACGTTTAAAATTGCACTTACTAATTTTCCGACATAAGAACATTGCGGTGATGGAACGGAGATGAAGCGGTGATTTGCGATTTTTAAATGAGGCTTTTTCTTACCAATGGGTCTCAATTTGTTAGTTAAGAAATCTTTATTATAAATTCCTAATAAAATATCTGAAATGGCGGCGTTGTAAAAATGAATGTGCATTTCGTTGGCCATATAAGACATAATTCTTTTGTTTATTGGAGAGTTAAGGCCCCTAGTATGAGTTTTCAAACTAATAATGCACTGTTTAATCGATGTGGCTTTAGTTTTTCCGTCCCATTCAGGCAAGAAATCCTCAAAGCGAAATTTTTCACTCGGGGTAGAAATATTATATTTTTCGTAAATATCAATATGGCCCACTTTCCTGATTTTATCCTCTGCGCCTTTCCACTGTAACTCTTTAAAAAAGTCGGCCAACTCTTGTGCTGAATAAACGGTAGTGTGAATATTTGTGCGTATTTTAGGATGCAAACGCTTATTAATTTGGAAAAGATGATTTGGCGACAGAGGGTAACCATCTGGGAGACGAGTAATGCCTACGCGGTTATCTTTTTTAATTGCCTTTCGCAATTTGATTTGCGTAACTTTTATAAATTCTGATAATGCTTCTTTTGCTTAGATTTTTTGGGTATTCTGCAAGTGAATATGGAGTGAACATAGAAACATGCGTAGTTTATGTGTGTCACAACTGAGCGAGTTTTGAAATTTAGGCACACTAATAGTTTTTATTTCTTCTGGGCAAAGGTAATTAAATGCTTGAACTAAAAAACGTTTTAAGACAGCAGAATATGATTCATTGTCAGGCAGAAAATAAACGCCCCTGTTTATAGACGTTTGATAACCTTGACTTGAGTCCCATTTCAAGATTTTTGCTGAATGAGAAATCGAATTTCCCCACCAACATCTGGCTTTAATTTGGTTCTGCATTAGTTGATGATCGAGGAGCGGCATGAGAATTTTACTAAAGTGAAAGATTTGAAAACCTGTCATTTCGTTTCGTTTAAAATAGGCGACTGAATCATTAGGGTCGTTTATGGCAAAACTTTGGCTAAGGGTTAAGCTCAAAATGGCATGCCCGTCATTTGAAATAAGCGACCCAGGTTCAATGGCAAAATCCTGAGGGTTGCAATTAATGGATAAGAAAATATCGATGGAAGTAGGTGCAAAATTTTGTTGAGTAGGAAAATGAGTAAGTTTACTTCCAACATGGTTTGTATAATTTTTAAATAGCAAATTAAATTCATAGGCCAGTTTAATCTCACCTGAACGTTTAATGCATAAAGAGGCGTTAAGGTCACCACAAATGATTGAAGCAACTTTTTTCTGGATAAGCGTAATTTTGGCCATTTGATCTAAAAAGACTGAGTTATTGTTGTACGGTATGCCGAGATGATTACTTAACGCTCCAATTTTTACTCCTACATTTGGACGGTAAAAAGAGCAAACGTTTAAATGGAGATCCGGGTCTTTTATATAGACCATGGTAAAAGGGGGTTCCACTTCAACTTGAGTAACATTTTTAATTATTCTGTGGTTTATGATTATCGCTGAAAAAATAAGCTCCAACTTGATGCCAGTGGGCGTAGTATGTTTGACCGGTTTATGGTGAAAAATGGAGTAGCCTTGAGGCAAGCAAAGGCCTTCAGAATAAAATGAAGCCTCGGCATCGAGCTCGCATATGCATATAATTGCAGCTTTATTATAGAGTTTAATTAGCTCACGGATTTGGGTAGCTGGACTGTTCATATTTACTGAGACAACTTGATATTTTGACTTGTACTCACATGACTGCGGGTTTGGGATTGGTATGTTTAAAGCGGGAAATTTAAACGTTTCGTTGTTTGATTGAATAGTTAAAGTGTCCTGAAAGAAACTGTTATGACTTTTAGATTCAAAAAGGTTCCTTTTAGCTGTCGGGATTTCTGGAATAGCGAGATCCGTGGCAAAAAGGGTGTGCTGAAAACGTACGTTTTGCTCATTTTTGAGATTTTTAATATTCTTGTGAATGTATTTCAAGAGTGGTTCAGAACTGTCGTTTACACTAAATTTTGTGTTACCAATAATTAAGGAGTTGACATTTGTAGAGTTATCAATGAAAACGTTTAATTTGTTAGTCGAAGTAAGTAGTGAATTTTCCGAAACTTGCCACTCTAAGTTTTCAGCTGTACGGTCTTCTAAATTTAAGAAAAATCTACCTTTTTCAATGGGTGATAAAGCCGGTTTAGGCGACGCGAGTGAGTTGGTTGGCATAAATGACGGTTGAAATAACAGTAGGGGCCCAGAAGAGTTGATGGCGCATGGATCATTGTTTTTTCCTAGAAAATTGTAATTATTAATTTCAGGACATTCAGTATCAAACTTGAAAAAGTGTTGAATGTTCGGAAGGGAAGTTGCTTTTGCTTCCTTATTTCGCGTAATCAAGATGCGTAAGTATCCTGGCAATCCATTTAACCCATGGTCAAGCGGTTTGATATCCATGTCGTCAAAAACTTCGACAATACTGGGATATAGTAAGGTGGACACGCGCGGAATGATTTTATCCCAATTTGAGTAACTGTTACGTTTGACCAAAAGTAATTGCTCGCAAAACTGAACGTTTACTAAATCAACAGCCAAAACCCATAATTTCTGGACTAGTTCATAAAGTTCAACTCGGTCATCGAGTCTACATGGAATTGACTTCCAGTGATCGAACAGAAAAATGCATGCCGCCAAAACTTCTTAAGTCTGAGAAATGACCATACTGAACCAAATCTTTTTTCGCGAGTCATTGTAACTTAATCTAACTCGAGTGCCAGGCTTGAAATAGTCAGACACATCATGCTCAGAATTGTAATCAAGTTGAGCCGACGGAAACATTACCAGATTGTTCACGTTAGCAATTGAACGTTTAGGGAATTGATTAATAATTGGTTCAACATTTCCCTTGATTATCTCTTCACATAACTTTGAATGAGATTCAATTTGAATGGCAGGTTGTTTAAAAACTCCCAAAAACTCGCGTCCCACTGAGCCCATAGGGGTTAAAGGATAATTGGCACCAGGGTCAACAAGGAGCATGGTGGTACTATCCAACCCTCGAATAAGTTCCGAAGGTTTTTTCGAAGGTCGCACGTGAATTTGAACTTGAAACGCGCTCGAAAGCTTTGTTGGTTTAGCTTTTTTAACACGGCGCGTTTTTCGAACTTGTTTAACAGTTACAGGTTTCGCGGTAATAGGACTGTTAATAGGTAGTGGATTGTTTGGCGTAACTTGGTTTTCAAAGTTGTTTATGAACGTTTTAACTGGAGGCGAAATATTTTGTTTAGAACCCGTTTGAGAGGAGTCTGATGAATCCATTTCACAGTCAATTCCAGGAGCGGGCATTTTGTGCTCCTCCATACTACTAGCTTCATCATAAGAGTCCGTAATTTCTTCAGAGAAAGACCCTGAAGCCTCTTCAACAAAATTTTCTGGGTAAACGTTTACAGTGTGATTTTTCTCATGTGGTCGAACATTTAAAGGAACTAACTTTGGAGGCTGAGGATTCGGCTTGGTTTGGAAATTGAGCCCAATGTGTTGTAATAAATCGGCTGCTTTGTCGCCAACCTCATAAGATTGTTGAGAATAAGGCACGAGTGGATTGAGCTTTGTCGCAACATGCGCCAGTTTGTTTTTAGCCGCATTTTTGTAAACGTTTGCAGGAGACATACAAGCCTCGTCATTCTCAACTCGCTTTTCCTGACTCGTTTTATTGAGATAAGCGTTGTATAAACTCTTATCATCAATTTCCGGGCCATAATTAACGATTTGGGAATAAACGTCCTTGACGCCTTTGTCGTCAGTGATATGACCTTGAGAAATCATGTGCGCCGTTATTTGACTAGTAACCTGTATGAAACGTTGATTGGCTCCAAGCAAGCAGATCGTATTTTCAATTTGCTGTAAGCGACCTTGAAGCTGCACTTCGAATTGACCCATACGTTGTTCAAGAAGCTGATTTTTTGTGCCAAAATTTTCAAATTTGACAATAGCCTCGTCGAGTTTAATTTGGAACTCCTTCACATCATCCCGCTCAATAATACGCCCAGCTACCGAGTTGGCTTTGAACTTGGCTTGCTCAATTTCTCTGGCATTTGACGGGAGTTTGGCGCTCATTTTTTTTGTCAAAATCCTCTTTGCGTTCTTTGATAGATCGGTCAAAAAGCGCTTTATCGTCGAGCGTGAAACGTTCAGATATGGGAGTTTCCAAGGCACTGAACCGTGGGTGGGGTCGAGAGCGGTTTACTGGGGCAGTGGACCAAAAATCCTCTGGGTTAGACCCATCATGACGAAAAATATGGAAACGCTCAGTATAAACTACGTCCCGTCCCATATTTTTGACTCGCAAATATTCGTCGGTTTGAATTTTATCTGCATCACCATATTTCATGGCTGCATTTAAAATATGAAACCGTTGTGAACGTGATTCGAGGCAGTCGTCAATATTAACTCGAAAAGCCTGTGGAACAACCTTATCTTTGACCAGCTGCGCCTTAGTAGCCTTGATGACTTCATAAGGCGAAGCGGCTTTACGATAAACCTGAATCCTCTCAAAATGGGCAATCAAAAACCGCTGGAAATGGATCTTACTTGGAGTAGTAAGATACCAAGCCGGCTTATTGACTGATTGTTTGGTGGAAATATTCCACGCCAGCCAGAACATAGGTGCCGAGTCAGCTAGACCCCAAAAAGATTGGTAGTCTAGTTGTAAAGACATAAAATTAATGATTGCGAACAACAACAAGAACTTGCGCTCAAGGGTGCCCTTTAAAAGGATACGCTTGACCTTACAGTTCTGATCATCGCTCTGCTCACCGTCATAATCAACGACTTCATAGTCGGCTTCTGTAATAGCGTAGGTGTTGAATTGATTTTTAATTTTAAACAGATGCCGATCTTTGAAGCGTATATGGAAAATACCGTCAGATACACCGTCATGGACGTCAGCGTGCTTAGTAAAGTCACGCCCATCCACGGTCAGGTCAATGGTCTCAGCCCATTCTTTCAGTTTACACGCGGGATTAACGTTTAATTTGCCGAGCAAGGGAACTAAAGATTTTTAGGTGTTTATTTGTGTTTTTTGATTTTAAAATGGAACGTTTAATATCTATAAACTGCTTTTTGTGGTTTTTTGAACTGTTAGATTTTGAAGAATTTAGCACTTTATTTTTCTCATTTGAATTACCTTGCTGAGAATTCGACTTTGAACGACTGCGACCGCGTACTTGATTTGAATTTCCATTACGGTTTCTATTTCGACCTCTATTATAAAAAGACGTTCGATTTGATGATTGACTGACTTTAGGCATATTTTTGTATAATGCGCACAAAAAAATAACCCGAATATTATTTAGTAAGTGAGTCGAGAGGAAAGTTATTCGTCGCTTATAAATGTGTTTTGATTAGGTGATTATATATAAAATTTGTCTGAGAAACGTTTAATAGATAATTTGCGTGGCGTCAAGTCGTAGGTGTGAGGTAACTTTTTTTTAATTTAATTAATTTTCCAATAGATATATAAGATCACTTTATTATAAATAAAGTAAGATATATTTTATTATTTATTTAAACGTTTAATGGTTTGTTTTGTATTTGTACAGCTAGTATCGCAAGTACGTGGGGTTAGAAAAACTGCTCCGAGACAGCAAAAACAGCTCGAAAAAATCCTAATAAAAAGAAGGAAAAGCAAAGAAAACGAAAAAGAAAAAATGTTAGAAAATGGGTCGTCGCAATAAAACAATTTAAGGTTTGTGCTTACAGATATTTGTTTTAGGATAAAATGTAATTGCTTCGTGTTATTTTTTGATTCAAAAAGAGAATGAAAAAACGAAGAAAAAATTAACTCTGACCAAAAAAGGACCAAAAAATAAGTAAAAAATAAAAGAAAAACCTAGTAAAAAAGGGTTCTTTAAGGGGTTTTAACTACACAGGTTAAGTACTTAACCGTCCATTACTTAACCGTCCGGAACCGGCTTAACCGTCCACTTTTTAGCTAACTTTTTTTCAGAGCTTACGCCTACGCCCTACCGGCTTAACCGTCCAGTTTGGCTTAACCGTCCGTTTTTCAGTTAATTTTTTAGAATATTTTCTCTTTGTTTTCATGATAATTGAGTCAAAAAGTATAAAAAAGTAAAACAAAATACATTATTATTCATAGAAAAGAGTCACGTGTTATACGAGATCAAGTTTTTAGATAAAAATGGCTATTTTTGCTTAACCGTCCACCCTATTTTTGCTTAACCGTCCACTTCGTTTTTTTTAATTTCCCCAAAAAAATCGCCTACGCACTACCGGCTTAACCGTCCGGAACCGGCTTAACCGTCCAGTTTTGAAAAAAGTTTAGTGGACGGTTAAGTACTTAACCTGTGTATTTGATGTTGTCTGTTAGTCAGATTATGATTAGGTGAAAATTCAATTACAACAAAAACATTTTTTTCGTCACAATTTTTAGGCAAATTTTTTTACGTTTATCTACGTGTTCATCCCTTTTAATTCGTCATTCGACCCTTTTAATTCGTCATTCGACCCTTATTTAGCACACCGACCTGTATTAGGCGAGTTTAGTGGTGTTTTTTTCTAACATCAAATAAAAGTAAGAAAAAGGGTGAATTGTGTGCGAGATTTCACTGTACAATAAGAGCGCAGGGATGCGTTTTATCGAATTCAATTTTAACAATTGTGCATCATTTTCGGTGAAGTACGTCAAAAAAATTTCAAACTCGAACTCGCAACAAATCTGGCTTAACTTGGAAAAAACTAAAAATCAGTGTTTTATTGTACGATAATAGCGCACTGGGTACGATTGGCAAATTAAATGATCACTATCGTGTTCAGTAGATCAAGTGTTTTCGAACTACACCCCCTGCGCTGTTATCTTGCAACTATCGCATGAAAAAAATCCGCAAGATAACGGAGCGAACGGGGACATCTGCAAGATAACAGCGCAGGGCTTAACACATAAAGATAGGGATTCCTGAAAAAGTGGCCGAAAAAAATCTGCAAGATAACGGAGCCAACGGGAAAATCTGCAAGATAACGGGTGACAAGATAACAGCGCAGGGGGTGTAGCATCATTTTGACAAATTTTGCGCACTGTACCCTTAAATTTACATTTCAATTTTCTTATTTTTCAGCTTATGGGATTCATTTTCTGATTTCATAACCGGAAAGTACAAAACTTTTGGAAATGAAAATTTTGGAGCACCGGGGTCAAGTTATTTTTCGAATAGAACTCCTTCAAACAACAAAAGAATAACAGAGCTTTCAAATACAACAATAAGCAAATATAAGCCTCATGAAAATCGGCTGAGCGTTTCTAGAATAGAGCAATTTTCTTCTTTTTTCTTGCAATGGGGTGCTCCTATTGGCCAATATCATTTTAAAATATGCCGACACGGTATACTAGAAACGCACAGCCGATTTTCATGAGACTAAACCAGTAGTGAGTTGGCGCTCGTGCTCCGTTTAAAATGCATTCAATTACTAATCACTTTTTCTGATGAGCTTTTTTTCATTGCGTAGACGAGCCCGCTTTTATAGTTTGAAAATATAAATCCTTAGATTATACAGTATGTATGACCAATAGCCATAATGGGCGTGCTATTATTTTTGAAAAGCTGACTACCACATTTCCGCATGTCGATATGAAACATTCGTCAGCACCACAGTTAAATGTCAAAATACAATGTCCCAGATTCGGTCATGTTTCACCCCGTTATGTTTAACTTTTTCCCGCCCGTGCTGTTATGCTTCACTTTTTTTTTGAAAATATTTTCCCGTAATACATATCTTTGTATGTTAAGCACTACGCCGTTATGTTTCACTTTTTCCCGCTCGGGCCATTATGTTTCACTATTTGTCGATTTTTTGTGAACCATAAAATCGCACCCTGTGTATTGTAGATGCAGACAAAAAGAAAGTTGCATCATTCAAAATCCGTTAAAATTTTAGCGAATGCACCCTTGGGAGTTAAAACTTTATTCAACACTCCCTGTAATAGTTTCTGTCAAACATTTTCGTATGATTACCCTTAAATTTTATAATAAAAAATGACTATTGAAAATTATTATTAACAGACAAAGATGTTTTCATATATGGTTATTTTCACCTACTTTGTAGGTGAAAATGACCATTTTTAAAAAAGTATATGATCCAATCTGCGGGTTCCCGGAACTTACCATTTACTAAATTTTTGTTTCTTGTTTCATTTTTTTGCGAAAATAAGTGTTGGGATTAACATTTTATATCAATTTTAGCGTTTTTCAGATGCGCGATTTTCCAAGATGCCGGTTCTTGATAACAATAATTTGGAATGCAATCATTGTTGAAACGGCCATTTTTTCTCAAAACATTTATTTTTTAATACNCGTTTTTTTTAATTTCCCCAAAAAAATCGCCTACGCACTACCGGCTTAACCGTCCGGAACCGGCTTAACCGTCCAGTTTTGAAAAAAGTTTAGTGGACGGTTAAGTACTTAACCTGTGTATAGTTAAGGGGGGGGGAGGGGGGGGGATTCCTATGGGTAGGGACTTAGGGTTTTGGGCGTCCGAAAAAAGGAGCCCAAACGGTGGTTCCTCTGCAAGAGAAACAGGCGTGTAATTTATTTGACGCCAAAAACTAATACATTTCTTAACTGTGTATTCCAGCGAACTGGTTCTCAGAGCAATAATTTGAGCTTCTGAGCTTCAGAAAAAGATCCTCGTGGGCGGGAAATTTTCTGAAGGTACCAGCTCGGTGGGTGAGCTGGTACAGGGCTACTGGTGGGTAGTAGCCCTCTTCTGCTTGTTTATAAGCAGGCTTAGTATAAAACTAAGGCGAGTTACGCTGTGCAAAAAACGTTCAAAAGCTAGGGACAGCCAAAAATATTTTCTAAGTTAAAAAGAACGAAAAAATAAATTGGCTCGAAAGTTGCTGTTGTCGCTTCAAATGCTAAAACGCAACTAAAAATTCATAGCACTTCTAGGGTTGGCGGAATTCAAACGTCATTTATGAGTTTTCGGCAAGTTCAAGTTCAATTATGCGATCCGTACTGAGGAGTATGTCACCTAACATGTCATAAGAAGCGGTGCTTCCTTCATACATAGGAAAAACCAGTTAAATTGCTTCAATATAATGAGCTTATAAAACGTTTTTCCTGAACGTACACTTTGTAAACAACACGAAGGACCCCTCCTTATTTGGCAACCCTTATTTGGCACAATAATAATTTTCTCGGAATATGGCCTTGTTCCTGTTCCAGACGTGTTTTCGTCTCGCTCCCCATTTCTATCTCTGACGATACCCTATTACATTTTGAAATAATTCAGTTGATGTAACCTGTATAATGCAATAATTACAAGAAATTTCGGTTTTCGCGGTCAACCAAGTATACGCGTACTTTTTTTTGGTTTACTGATTAACATTTACACGTTTTAACGTCACATCTGACGTGATGATCGCATGAAGTTTGGTGATGATGTAATAACTTATATTTTAACGGACCAATCACATCACTAGGTTAACCATTTTCAAGGGTAACCGCCGATTCAGATAAAATTAGTATCCTAATAAAATAAATAATAGCCTTACGCCTTATTAGATGGATTACTGGCCATCTCCATATTTCTAGTAGATTATTAGAAAGTATATAATAGAGTATAGTAGAGTATATAATAGATAGATAGATAGAATATTAGCCCGTTCTGTATATAGTTACCTTTTGCTTTTTTCCCAAAGCCACGAACCAAGGTCTTTAATCCTTTAATTTTTTTCGGCATCAAAGGGAACCATGCTCCTTAATTGAAAAGTGAGCGATCCTTCACTGATACAGTGTTCTTGTACTTCAAGTATAGTACCAGCGTCATCGTCCTCGTAAAAAAGGTTTACGCGCTCACCGCGTAAAAATCTCGCTGTAATTGGGTCAGTTTTTATATTAAATTTTTAGAGTCAAAATTAGAATAGAAAACATAATGGCCCAGGGGTTGTACCAAAAATATCGAAATTTTAAACAATATCGAAATTTTATACAATATCGAAATTTTTTACAAAGTTTTTACAACTTTTTTACAATTTTTTACATTTTTTACAGAATTTTTACAATTTTTTTTTACGAATTTTTACAATTTTTTCACAAATTTTTCTTTTGATATAGTACGTGAAAAAAATACTTTATGGAAAATAAGGCACGATAACGTCTTAAAGCAAAAAATATATATATACAAAAATTCGACCCAAAACTTTTCTATCCAAAAAAGGGACATGTTCCCTTGACTGGAATCGGCTATTAAAGTTGATTCGTCCAGCCATAATCTCATTCATTTTGCGTACCGACACCTATCGCAGTTTTTTGTGTGACCGATGATTTTCTAGGCGCCATCGACCCTGTAAAGTTGTATGTCTTTCCTGCATGTCAATACAATGTCGCGCCAGTATGTTTTTATTGCGCGGAATTTTTGGAAGATACCTTCTTTCAGAGTAATAGTCGTCGCCCCAATTTGAAGCAGGCACGCATAATTGTTCCGAATAATATCCATATCCGTTTCTGTATTCTCGCAGATGCTCTTTAGCGAAAGCGGACAAATTAAAAATAATTATTTTTTCTGATAATTTTATAAATCACTTTGAGAAAATAATTTTTATTTCATAATAATAAAAAAAAACATTCCAAAAAAAGTAGTTCTCAAACTGGAGGTCTAATCACTATCTTTTGTATTTTATTAAATAAAGGAAAAATAAGAGGTAAATAAAAATCTCAGAAATATACAGAAAAACAGTAATAAAATTGTACATATTTTACAAAAAAAAACAAAAAAACCAATGAATGATTCTACGTAAACGCATTATCGTAGATGGTATAAACGCATTATTGTAAATGATATAGGTATATTTATTTTTCAGAAATTACAGAGCAAAAACGGAAGATAGAATAATGTCGCAGTTGTGATGGTTGTTTCCTTATATACTATCAGTAGAATGTTCTGGAAAATCCGAACATTCTCTAAAGAAACAACCGTCACTAATCTATCTATTGTTAAGAAAGTTATTTTAAAAAAAGTTAATCAAGTTATTTTGAGAAATCGTAATTTCTCGAACATTCCGAGAATGTTATTTGATTTAATAATACCAATGACTTAAAAATACAAATACCATATGGCTTAAAATAACCAATGCTATATGACTTAAAAATACAAATACTATATGGCTTAAAAATACAAAAGCTATATGACTTAAAATTACAAATGCTATATGATTTAAAGATACGAATACTAAATGGCTTAAAAATACAAATATTCAAAGCCTCAATTTTGCTTTTACTTTTCCGTTGTTTTAAACTTTTTATTATAAAAAATGCTTAATAAAAAACGGGTCAAGCGGGTCGAACGCACAAACCCCGGTGCCTCTAGATGTCTTTATTAAAGAGTTTTAATAGATAACCATATTATTTGATAACGTTATTCTTGGACACATTTGGCGAAAGTTCTGACATGAGGAAACACATACAAAATTGAATGCCTTTTAACTCTCAAGACGGGCTCAAATCAAAAGTCGCTGATAAACGGGTGGACACAAGGCTCAACAGCCAGCTGGCCTACGTAGGCCTATGTAGGCCTACCTAGTTCAAGCGAACTGCCCTCGGCAGTAGGTGAACTGGGCAGCCGAGGCGAGCACAGCTCATCAAAATTGTTGATACCGACAGCGCAGCCGAGCGCAGCTCATTAAAATTCATGATCTCGACAACTCAGCTCATTTTTAGGTTTGAGCTGGAGAGCACAGCCGAGCGCAGCTCAATTTGTTTTCCAGCCCGAAAGCCCAGCCGAGCGCAGCTCGTTTTTTTTCAGCGCGAGAGGACAGCGCAACACAGCTCATTTTCTCACTTGGGCCGAGAACTGGACGGACATATTTTTGAGACCCTTTTGTAGGTATGTTGAAGCACCCTAACGAGGCCCCCTGCGCAGGGGGTACCCCATATATGTAGCTCAGCCACGTGTTTGTGCCACTTTTTGGCACATCGCAAATCTTCTTTTTAATATACTTTCTCTTTTTTATATACTTTAATGTACTTTCGATCTATAATCTAACTTTCGATCAAAGTGGTGTACAGTGTCCTTTTTATTTCTGAATTTCATTTTGATTATTACCAAAGTTTTCAGTCAAAACTTTCATTCTAGTTCTTGATTTCGAAGTTATTAAAGGAATATTGCACAACCTACGCAAAAACGTTGCAAACACACGGTACTTTATTTTAACATTGGAGTGTGATAAAAAAAATCAACATCCTGCGGATTGGCGTGACAGATGCCATTCAAATAGATTGAATATTATCCGCTGAGATATTTTGTTCTACATATTTTACATTTTGACATTTTGCTTGAATATGATGACGCCACGTTTGCTTGTCTAACAATTCAGTGAATGAAAGATTTAAATGCGTCCAGTACTTAGTTATATAAACGTTACATCACAATTGTGCTACTTTTTTTTTTTGAAACGTATTTTGCAAATCCTTTCGAAGCATGGTAGGAAGTGTCGTTGATCAGGATTTGAGTAAAAAGAAAATAAATTGTAAATTTATCATGATTAAAGATTGACCTATTCACCCAAATTTTAACTCCCAGGGGGAAATGTGTGTATATATTCACACGACTTCTTTTTTCGTCGATTTAAGGCATAGGGAGGCCCCGTAGGTTGCAAAACGAATATTGCTGACTCCCCCTCAACTTTTCGAAAAAATTAGATTGACGGTATTTTTTTGCGTAGGTTGGAGAGTAAAAAAAGCTCTCTGGGGGGGCCCTGGTGGCCCAAATCAATTTCTGAATAGTCAGATCGACGTAGTTTGACGAGGTCGACAACTTGGCTTAACCAGTTTTTTTGAATTATTGCGAATTATTGTAAATTTTATAAGTTTGTGTATATATACACACATTTCCCCCCTACGGGTTCCCAAAAACTTTTCCCCCCTGAGAGTTAACAAAAGTTTTTTTTTCATCTTATACAAAAAATATATATTTTCAGAATGTTTTTTTTAAGCACAAATCACAACCGCGTTTTTAATACGGAATACATTTGTAATCTATCTACGTTGATATGACTCATATAACACTCGTAAATTTCCGTAAAAATATCCACCGCTGAATAACAGGTGACTCAATGACTGACGGCGGTTAACTTCGATGGCATCCAAGTAGATAACTTTGAAATTTTGAAAATTTACTAAATACTCTAAGGCAATCTGCTTAGAATCAGTATTGTTTAAAACCACCTGTGAAATAGTTATATAATGTCCTGAAACGTGACAGTTTACAATCAGACATAAAAAATACGAAAATACTTTCTTTTGTGTATTAAATTTGGAAACAATAGAGACAATAACCATAATTTTTTGAAATATATAAAACATATCAATATAATTTGTAAAAGTGATTTTTAAAGAGAGAAATCAAATACAATAATTGGCGCGTTTCAATCGCGAATTTCGATGAATGAGCTGTTTGTTTTAGTTTAGTCAGTGAAAAACTAATACAGAGCCTAAATTCTATACTTCTTTTGTTCAAATAAAATACAAAACGTGAGCCCTACAAAAATATGCCCGTATCTGCTTAACCTCTGCTTTATTGTAAGTACTTTTTTAGCTCCCTCCAACATGTTGACCGGTGGTTTGATATATGACTCATAATTTATGAGGTTTCCGTTACAGTTTTTTGTATGTCAAGTTTCGAGAATTATGAACCAATTCCCATTTTATTGTAAGCGTAACACCTTTATTATCTCGCGCTCCCAATTTTGATTGGCCGCGTTACCATAACAACGCGAAAAACAAATAAGAATTTCTTCCTTTTTTTTGTTACAATTAGGTATTATATTTTTGCTCAAGTTCAATTTAATTTCGCGTTACAAAACAATATGCGGAAAAATAATGGAAATGGAAACACACTTTTAGATGTCAGTTATCCCGTGATTAAAGGAACTCAAAAAATAATTTATTGTTAAATTGTTGGCTATTTTTTTTCTCGAAAACCTCGGCTTTTTATAGGACATATATCACATAAAACAAACCTTGTCATGATAGCACAATTTTTAGGTTTTCAAAATACATCAACAATGACTGGTGGCGCATCGTCTTGTTTAAACGACATTCATCCAGGCAAGATTTGGCAAATTCCAGCCAAACATTCATTTTTCCTAAAAAATAATTTAAGCAAATTTTGTGCTAGTCAAAAGCAAAAGCATGTATTTTAAGTCAAAATGTCAACCATTTGCGCAAGTATGTTTTGTTTCGTAGTTTCAAAATTAACACTACTACTTAGCCGCCTACGCACTGCACAGTTAAATTGTAACTTTTTCCTTGTCTGCGCAGTTATGTAGCAGTCTTTTCGTTAGACATAAAATCATGTCTTCTTGAGAACCAAATATATTAAATCATGTCTTTTTACAATTTTTTCTGAATATCTGCCTAAGAGGCTCTCATCCGCTGACGCAATTTTTTTTTCCAAATAAAATCATGCCTTTCGGACTTTTTTATTATAAATTCGTGTCTTTTTGGACTTTTTGGTTAATTTTGTGAACTTTTTTCGTTCCGCCTACGCAGTAATTGATTCAATGAATACTTTGCCAAACCTTATTAGGATTCTTTTGGGGTGTAGCTCTTGCCGGAGCAACCTTATTTGTTCTTTCTTCAAAAGTCACATTATTAATAAAATTTGTCGAACACAAAAAATGGTATGGCGGATTTATGACATTTGTCGTGACCTTGACCTTGGGTACAATGTTTTGCATAACAATATTTCAACTGATTCCGGAGTCGTTACATTTTCTTCATGCTCAGTCCTTTATCGTTCAATGTGAGGGTCATGAGTGTACCGATCAAGGTCATCCTACATTTTCCGTCATAAAAAGAAAATTAAAGTCGGGAGACTCATGTGGGAATTATAATCTAAAGATCGGTGGGCCGAGGTCATATTCAAAACCAATGCTGATTATTTACGCATTTTCATTCATACTCTACGACATCCAAAAGGTAAATATACTCTAAAATTCGATGGTGGGACAATTGGCACATATTCTGACACATTGCAGATAATTATTAGAGCTTGTAAACATACGGTCATGCTATTTGTGACCTTTTTGACCGTTTGGAACCTAATTTGTTATTCCCAACTCTACGCGGCGATCGTTGGGGCGTAGGGTTGAGGTCAGTGTTGGAAACGTTGGGAAAATTTGAGCGTTGGCCAACGTTTGCGTTGGGCGTTGGGAAAACCTGAGCGTTGGCCAACGTTTGCGTTGGGCGTTGGGAAAACTTGGAGCGTTTGCCAACGCTTACGTTGGGCATTGGGAAAATTTGGAGTGTTGACCAACGCTTGCGTTAGGCGGTGGGAAAATTTGGACAGTTGGCTAACGCTTGCGTTGGGCGTTGGGAAAATTTGGAGTGTTGACCAACGCTTACGTTAGGCGGTGGGAAAATTTGAGCGTTGGTCAACTTTCGCAACACTGGTTGGGGTGCCCAATTTTTTTTTTCGCGCCCCCTACGCCAACGCGAATTTCCCAAAAATCTATAATTATCAGCCTGTTCACGACAATATTCTAGATAATACAGCTTCTTTTGTCCAACGAAAAAGGCACGCATGTTTGTGAAATGAAAGAAAATGCGTGTAAAGCAGACGAATTGACTAATCTTCGAATTAACAAAAATCGCCGAACAGCACTTCAAGTGGTCTCAAAATTGGAAATGCGGCAAGTTGCTCGAATTCAACCTCCAGT
>SCLG01000435.1:83972-98092 GCA_004367875.1 Oikopleura albicans
GAAAATCATCCCCACAGGCAATGTCGACTTCGACGAGTTCAAAATGTTCAAAATGATTCGACCCGTCGACCATCTGGCGGTTCGACTCCAGTTTTGGATTCAAAATATGAAAGAATAAAAATTTAGAAAAAAAGCCTTTGTGAGCTACTTTACAAGTTATCTTGAAACAAATGGGTTATGTTGACACTTGTTGACCTAAAGTGATCTAAAGTGACCTTAAGTTACCTAAAGTTACCTAAAGTTACCTAAAGTTACCTAAAGTAACCTAAAGTTACCTACAGTGACCTAAAGTGACCTAAAGTGATCTAAAGTGACCTAAGGTGACCTAAGGTGGCCGTCACGTTATTTTAACCCTAAAGTGACAATCACGTTATTTTACCCCGATAGTTTACAAATAATTCGTTACGAATAAACGAAGAAAAACATTTTCAGACATTTTTACACAATTTCAGACATTTTTACACATTTTCAGACATTTTTACACATTTTTAGACATTTTTAGACATTTTTACACATTTTCAGACATTTGACACATTTTCAGACATTTGTACACATTTTCAGACATTTTTACACATTATCATAGATTTTTAGACATATTAAGATAATATCATACAAATTAATCAAGCAAAAAAAAAAATAATGTAAACTTTGAACCCAGTTAAAGCAATAAATTATGACGCGCTGGTACAGGACAGTGAACATGAAACTACTACCGAAGGTCACTCTCAAGGTCACTCTCAAGATTGGAAGAAAGTAGAAGCGGTTGCCTATGTGATTCTTTTGACGGTCGCATTTGAATGTTTTGTTGAAGGCATCGCATTTACCTTGACCTTACAGGACGACATTGTGGCGGGGCTGGCTATGCTTATTGCCATGACCTTCAAACTAATGCTCCAAAAATTGGGTCATGCGGTAATTCTCGCAGATACAGGGCTCAACCACAAATGGGAAAATATTTTGGCATTCGCCGCTGTTTCGTTTGTTTACATAGGTAAGTGAATTTTTCCGAGGTTTTTTTTTACTAAAAAAACGTTTGAGAATGGGTTCATAATTTTTCCATCACCTAGATATAAACTGTTTACCAAAAATTTCCCGTCGTTCTATCCTGAACGCCAAGCTAATTATAAGCGTAACAAAAAAGAAAGAAGTTCTTATTTCTTTTTCGCGTTGCTATGGTAACGCGGCAAATCAAAATTGCCAACGCGAGATAATTAAGGTGTTGCTGCGGACAATATAAATTGCAAAAATAATTGTGAGCGTAGCACCTTAATTGTCTCCCGCTGCCGATTTTGACTGGCCGCGTAACCATAACAACGCAAAAAAAAAAACAAATAAGAATTTCGTCTTTTTTTGTTGTTACGTTTTCAATTCGATAATCTAATTGTAAGCGTAACAATTTGGNACTACGAGTATCATAAAAAATCGCGGCGACAGTCAATTTTACGTTTGATTTTGGCGAATATTGGATTTTTTGCTGCCCTCGCAATTATCGGGCCGCTAATTATATACGAAGAGGAATTACAACATAAAGTCGAAGAACTTATTTGCGCTCAAAATTCCACTTTACATCAGGAACACTAAATAAATTATGTTCTAACATGCACCACTTAACTAATTATGTTACCACAAAAACTGTCCAAAGAAACAGTAAGGTAGCTTTTAGTAGATTCTACAGTTCAAAGGCGGCAAGCAGCGGTCCCCAAAAACCTATTACAATCCTAACTCTCATAAGAGCCGTTAACCCTATAAGGGACGCCTTTTCTCTCATTAAGCAAAATGACCGAAGAAGCATATATTTCTCCCTTGTAAAAAATGTGTGAAAAAATGTAAAATAACTGTTTTGTTCAAAATGTTCGTCTCGAAAAGTTAGCTTTTAATATTTTTGGAAAATCAAAGCCATGTTCAACGAGTCACGAGATAAATTTTCGAGATGAACATATTGGCCAAAACAGTTGTTTTCGAAAAAAATTGGTGGTCATGTCTTTTTTTTTTCTCTCAGTCACATAACATTTCAGTCGGCACCTTCGATCAAAAATTTGACCAAATTCATTTGCGCTCACTTTGTGTGTTCGAACATTATTTACGGTTAAAAACGGCTTGAAAAAAAGACGAGCAATTTGAATTTTATATAAAAAAAAATTACGGTGCAAAAAATTTTATCCACTTTCGAGTTTTATAAAACAAAAACAGTATTTCTGTTTGTTTTAGTAACGGTAGATAGTATTTTCTAGTTACGAATCGTAAGTTACGATAATATAGTGCAGTCCATACTCTCAATACGGACGCTTTTTTGTAAAAAAGTGCCTAAAACAGTCGAAGAGTGAACACTTTATGCCAATTCACCCCAATATGGACAATTTTTTGAAAATCAAAAATGTCCGTATTGGAAGTAAGGACTTTAGGATTCATATAATACCTCTGAACTAACGGCAGAACCAAACAAATATATTATTTACAGTTACCTATCTTTGTACAGAACACCTATCTGAAATTGCCGCGGATTTCAAAAATATTCTCGTGCACTACGCCTTTATCTTGTTAATTTGAATCTTGTAAATTACATACTTAGGTCTTACGGAAGACAAGCACATATCGCATATTGGTAACAATATTTTTGAGACGATAATTCAGTACAAAGCCAGGTGTAATAATCATTAACTTAGTTGACGATAAAATTGGCATGCTATTTGGCTTAATATTATCTGCTAAAATGCCATGTTACGCCTATCGAATGGATCTAAAATACGTCCGACCAATTAGTTCAACATTTACTGCATTATGTCATGAAATATTATGAACTTGAATATAATTCCAGCGTCATGATTTTACTCTCAACTCCTTACAGGGGGTCGCCAAATAAGGGCCCCTCAAATAAGGGTCGACTACGCCAAATAAGGGTCGGTCGCTCCAAATACGGGTCGCTTTTCCCGAGAAAAATATTATTGCGCCAAATAAAGGTCGCTGATTTTAACATTGATTTCTACGGATATTTTTTACTATTTTATAGTCCGTTTATCGACATAATTAATTAAAACTGTTTTAATCTCGTCTTAAAAATTAATAAAAAAAAAAATAAAACGCAACAAACTTATTTCCAGTACATTATCAGTAATAAAATGTGCTTATCCTGGGTTCGCCAAATAAGGGTCGGGTCGCCATATAAGGGTCAGTTTTCCAAAACAAGAAACCGACCCTCATTTAGCGACCCCCTGTACTTTTCCCGAACATAATAATAATCCCATAAAGTACGATGCCACCATAAGAGACACTGTTTTCAGAAACTCAAAGTATAATATAAAGAGACGTATCAAGGTACTAATGATAAGAGACGGTGAGAGTTTCAGACAAAAATAACGAAATTGAAATTTCTCGTAGACCTTATGTCACAAGAGCATTCCTAGAATGTCAAAAAAAAAATCCTTGTTATTAAATTTACATCTTTATAAATAACTATAAACGGGAAATGCATTTCCTATATAGCGTTGAAATAATATGGACATATGTCCATATATGCTAATTTCACTTTATTCCGGTGCATTTTTTAGTTTACCAGCGTTATTCTTTCAAATAATTTGCATAGATGTTAACCCGTTTATTATTTTTTGCGAAACTGAGAATGATTGTTCTATTTGAACAAAGGTGATTAAGTCGTGCTGTGAGTCACAGCTGTGCCCGTTATTAACTTCCTTGGGAAATCCAAACGCATGAATTTGGAATATGAAATTCCGTTTTTCAAAGTCCTCGGAAATAACCTGCCGTTAAACGTTGACTGGATCATGGCATCTTTTAAAAGTTAAATTTTTTTGTACAATTTTTGGACCGAATTCTTCACGAAAAATTACCTGATTATATTAACAAAGTATTTGAGCAATTTTTGAGCACTTTTTGAGCAATTTTTGAGCACTTTTTATGTTAATATAACTGGCTTAGTGGAGTTTATAATGATACATGGGGAACTCCAAGTAAGGGTATGTTTGGTTTTTTTCGAAACCTACCCTTACTTGGCGCCTCTACCCTCACTTGGCGTTGTCACTTTTACCAATTTTGTTTTAAGAGTGGGAAACACGCTACCAATAACATTATCTTAATTTTCGTTTTCATGGACATTGATATCTAGTAATATGCGTATGAAATCTATGGGCGATATTTCCAAGTTCAAAAATATTGATAGCGTGCGAAAAATCTAGAAAAAATTAACTTTTGGCGGGTATCAATATATGCTGGTTTTGGGAATGTTCCTGATGGTATTTTTCTTGTCAAAATATTTCTGTAGAGTGATATTCATTTTGATGGACTTTATTTTTTATCTTATATGTCTCAAGAATAAACATAAAAAACTTTGGTTAAAAAACGACGGTTTCAAAAACAAAAAATGACGAATATCGGAAAATTTTCCCTAAAAATGGAGACTGATTTTTTACTCTAAAGCGTCCCAGTACTACAGTTAATACTTTTTTTCATTTTTTTCGGCATGATGTAAGAGAGAATACAAAGGGCATCACGAAACATCGGGGGGTTTTGTAAGAAAACAAACAGTATTCTTTAAAAACGAATTTTTCTCGACCAAAATTCATCATTTTTGGCAANATAAGACTGACACGTTAAATTTTAAGGAATAAAAAAGTTTGAATTGGAAACCCTTACCTCCCTTTAATTGGCGTACCCTTACTTGGCGGCAAATTTTTTTCGTGAAATGAAACCTACCTTTACTTAGCGCCCACCTACCCTTACTGGCCGTTCCTACCCTTACTTGGCGCTCCCCTGTATATCAAATACAAAACACTGTTAGTTTAATGCATACTTTCTGCCCCAGCTCCATGTTTTCTATGAAAATATTTTCATAAATATTTTTTGAATAAATAATTCCGTGAAGAACCAAAAACTCCCAAGTTCATATTTTAATGAATACATATGTCTGCAATTCCATTTCTCGCCTGAAATAATTTGCATAAACATTACGAGAACATCACATTTTATTGCAGCAAAATTTTTGGCCAAATTATTCACCTCCAAAGAGCGACACCGTGAGGACATAATGAGATCTTACGTATTTCTCGTTTAAGTTCTTAAGACAATGTCAAATAAGGTTTGTCAACTAAATAAGACGATTTTATGGTGGAGGTGAGCATAACATCGACTGGCACCGCACCAACATCTTTATGCTAAAATTTTTCACCGCCAAAAAACCACACCGTGAAAAGCAAACGGTAACTTTCCTGTCAAGACGTGTAATAATCAAGGAACTTTCGGACCGGAAATATTCAATTTCGAAATAAATGCACCATAGTTATCAAAGGACAAATGCCGTTTCTTTTTGCTTAACTCGCAGGGGGAAGTGTGTGCATATATGCAAATGACTTGGTTTTTGGTCGATTTAAGGCATAAGGAGGCTCCGTAAGGCAGAATTGGTATTGCTGAACCCCTCAATTTTTTGAGAAAATTTCATAGGCGGTATTTTTTGCGTAGGTTGGATATTTGAAACAGGTCTCTAGGGGGCCCTGGTGGCCCAAATCAATTTTTTAATAGTCAGATCGACGTAGTTGGACGAGCTCTACAACTTGGCTTTACCAGTTTTACCAGAATTATTGTGAATTTTTAAGTGTGTGGATACGTGCACACAACTTCCCCCTACGGGTTATCAAACAGTCCGTCCCCCTGAGAGATAAGATAAGATTTTCGGAACATAATGTGCGCAGTAATAAAGCTTTCAAAATCATATTGCCTATATCCTACACACCATACGTTCCTTTCTGCACATTTTTCGTGTACCATGAGTTATTTTTATACCTGGCGCGAGAACCGTAGGTTTATGCAGCCAATCAAACGACGTAGCTCACTGGTTCGATCTTTTTGGTCTCGTTGTAACAATTCGGGTTGTAAAGGGACGTTGCATTACTTTTGTTATTAATTTCAGTTTTGTATTTTGTACGACATGGGACGGTGCCGGCACAAAATGTCTGGGTGTGACCCGCATAATACGGCCTTCACCTAAAGCAGGCGATTTGCAAACGATGTTTTTCACCAATGGGGCAGCAAGTGAATTTATCTGCTTGTGGTTTACGTTAGATTTGTATAGCTCGCGTTTTTTCTGTTCCTAATTTCAATTACGAGGCGTTGACGTAATAATAATAATGTGCTTTTGGTCGAGGCCATTTGTTACGAGATCCAAGTCGTATGATCCGCATCGGCCAAAAACCGCCTCTAATTGATTTCAACAATTAATCGCAGTGTTACACGTTGTAAGATACATCTTTTATGAAACCGCACCGCTACCTGGAATCAGTCGGATAAAGGCACACATTATTCTGCACTTCAATTTTACGAGTAACTTACGTTTTGAAGCCAGATGTTGATTATAGACAATAAAACATGAAATATATTTATATGATCATACCAGAATTATGTAAAGAAGAATAATACCAGTCCTTCTTATTGTTTGCAAAATTCATGTCTGGTAAACGGGGGTAACTTACCTGTTGAGTTTCATGAAAATCGGCCGAGCGTTTCTAGTTTACCGTTTCGGCATATTTTAAGATAATATAAAGACCAATTTTCCCCTTTTTATTTGTAACTGGGTGCCCCTCCTTTCACCCCTCTTACAAAATGGTATTTATATCATCTTAAAATATGCTGACACGGTATACTAGAAACACTCACCCGATTTTCACGAAACTCAACCGGTAGTTTATTAAATAGATTTATAAGGTCAATGCATATTAACGGCCGTCGTCGTGATGCTTTACAAAATTAAAAAAAAATGTATTTATAAAATTAGTAAATGGAGAACTCCGAAAACGGAGAAAAATTTCTGCACGGAAAAATAAAAATTCCAAAAACTCACTTATAAGATGTAGTTTTCTACGTGGATAACATTGGTGCAATGAATAATTAGATTCAGAGGACACGTTTTGGCGCTAGAGAACATTTTAAAGTCCGTTTCAGCTATCTCCATTTTCGATGTTCTCCCTTTTTGGTAACTGCCTAAATAGAGACGTAATGAGGTTGATCCGTTTAATTAAAAATTAATTTAGCATATGACTATAACGTATTTTGAATAAATTTCACCGTGAATACCCTTTTTTCAAATGATAAGTACGGATAGCTGATTGGTTGCACTGGAAGCGGACCAATAAGAAAACAGGGATTGAATAGGGTGCAAAATAAAAACTCACGTTTGACAACATATACACACCTAAAAGCAAAAGGTTTGTTTCGAAAAAAATATTCCAAGTTCTAGAAAAAATATGTTGATTTTTTGTCTAATGACATCAATTAACATGAAATAACTTGTTCTGGAGATAAACGGATGAAAATCAATGTCTCCAGACGTATAACAGACGACAAAACATGGTTTCAAGATTGAAACGTTGGAAACGCAGAATGTATACTCTATTAAAATAATTAAATAACTTCATTGAATTACGTGATAAGATAAGTTTTTATCATTCAAAGTTTTTTAAACAATTTTATGTTTAAATATGTTCCTCAAAATCGGAATCACTCAAAAATTCAGTGAGAATTGTTTTTTTTGTCAAAACTTATTTTTTGGATCTTTATAAAATTTGAAAAATTCGCTTACTTTTGTAGTTTTTTTTGTCCAAATATGTTTTGATTTTTTTTTTCGACTCCTACTTGTAAGCATCACATGAAAGGTCCTTATTAAATCTAAACCAGTTTTTTTTTCGAAAGCTTTAAAAATTGATAGTAATGTAAGAATGAACAGTTTATAGCAGGGTTACAAAAAAAAAACGCTAAAACGGCGTTTCCAAATTTTGCGTTTCCGTTGGGTTGGGGTACCCCAACGAGAACTCAACGCGCTGTGGTACGTTGAGGGCATATTTAAGAGAGAAAAAAATAAGCGGTGGTGGGCTCAAAAAATCGAAAAAAAACTGTTTTGGCCATTCTACTCAGAATCAAAAAGTAAATTTTAGGGATTTTAGTCAGTTTTGCGCCAAGTTCANTGAACTTGGCGCAAAACTGACTAAAATCCCTAAAATTTACTTTTTGATTCTGAGTAGAATGGCCAAAACAGTTTTTTTTCGATTTTTTGAGCCCAGCACCGCTTATTTTTTTCTCTCTAACAGTTTCGTAATTTGCGTTGGCCTAGGGTTGGGTGCCTCTAACCCAACACCCTACGGCCAAACGGTAATGAGCTTTGGTCTGTTTTTGCAACCCTGGTTTAAAGGTACAGTGGATTAATTTTAATTCTTGCTATAACGTTGCTCGATTAAAATTGCTTTCCATTCATCTGGGGTGGGGTACTTTATTTTGGGTAGTTTCGCGACCCCATGGTTTGGTCGCGAATGGTTGTTCAAAATTTGGTTTCGCCATCAACTGGTCGCGAAATGGCGTTTTGGATGAAGTTTCGCTATCACTATTTTTAGGTGGAAAGAAATGGTCGCGAAACTTTGTATAAGACATCATTTCGCGACCGTTGCAAAACCAAATTTTGAACAACGATTCGCGACCAAATGTGTGGTCGCGAAAGTAATCATAAACGGGTTTCTTTCGCGACCAAAAATGGTCGCCTTTCATCTGGTCGATGATTATACATTGACCTAAATCGGGCCGCTGATTGGCCATGAAAACCTACCGTTCTGTCGCGAGAAAATTAGCCAGAAACATAATTACACCGCGGTGCTTTTTGGATGTTACGGGGGGTAGGCCAATTCCGGAACACCCCATTCCGGAACACTTATCGGAAAAAAGTCCAATTCCGGAACGCTTTTTATTTCAAAAAAGATTTGAAGTCCCATTCCGGAACGAAAAAGTCTAATTCCGGAACAAAAGGGGACTTTGGCTCAAAATCGCAAAGAGTTTAATATACCCTCTGTATATTAACTCCCAGGGGGGAAGTGCGTGTAAATAGACACGCAACTTGTTTTTTCGTTGATTTAAGGCATATGGAGGCCCTGTAGGGCAAAACGGGTATTGGTGACCCCCCTCAACTTTTAGAAAAAATTTGATTGACGGTGTTATTTTTTGCGTAGGTTGGAGCTTTCAAACAACTCTCTAGGGGGCCCTGGTGGCCCAAATCAATTTCTGAATAGTCAGATCGACGTAGTTTGACGAGCTCTACCAGTTTTTTTTTTGAATTATTGCGAATTAATGTGATTTTTTTAAGTGCGTGTTTATTTACACGCATTTTCCCCCTACGGGTTCCCAAAAACTCCTTCCCCCTAAGAGTTAACACGCGTCAATTATGAATATATCCGTTGCATTTCTTAGGAAGCCAAAATTCAATTATTTGGATTTCAAAAAGGTCAGGTTAACATAACTGACTACAGAAGCTCAATTCTGCAAACATTCTTTTTTTTTCTTTAAATACAAGCGATCAGGGTTAGTTTCGTGGTCAAATAATTTTTCTTTTTTTGCTGCACAAATTGTATTGCGACCCAATTGATTATCATTACACGGTTCAAAATAAGGTCTCAAATAAATGTTTTATCTATGTTAAATTAAATATCAATAGAATAATTGGTGGTATAACAAACCGTTTAAAAACCTATAACTCAATCCAGCTCATAGTGTTGTTTGATATGAAAAAAAATTAATCGTGTTAATTTGACATTATGCATTTTTTTTTCTTTTGTGAAACATGACTGTATGCCATATTTTCAAACACACAAACTTCTCAAGATTGATACGTTAATGTACGAAAAACTAGACTTACCATAGTATAGTATGGTTGGTACAACTGCAGTTTTACACGTACTTCACCACGTCTCCAATTTGAAAAACGTCAAGTGTTGTTAACTCCCAGGGGGTAGTGCGTGTGAAAAGACACGCAACTTGCTTTTTTCGTCGATTTAAGGCATATGGACGCCCCGTAGGGCAAAACGGGTATTGGTGACCCCCCCTCAAGTTTTCGAGAAAATTCGATTGGCGGTGTTGTTTTTGCGTAGGTTGAAGATTTCAAACAGCTGTCTAGGGGGCCCTAGTGTCCCAAATCAATGTCTGAATAATCAGATCGAAGTAGTTTGACGAGCTCTACAACTTGGCTTTACAAGTTTTTTTGAATTATTGCGAATTATTGTGAGTTTTTTAAGTGCGTGTTTATTTACACACATTTTTCCCGTACGGGTTCTCAAAAACTCCTTTCCCCCTGAGAGTTAAATGACAAATTTTATAATAAAAGTCTCATAAATGATTCATTAGCTCGTCGGAGGCGCCAAGTTAGGGTAGGTTTCGTGATTTTCGAAACCTAGCCATACTTGGCTTCCCCTATCCTTACTTGCGGCATTTATAGAGGGAGAAAGGAGGGTTTCTAAAAAATACCCCCACCGCGTTGGGGCACAGGCAACGCAAAATGCCCCAACGTACAACGCTGTCAGGCGTTGGGTTGGGCCATAGGGGCAATTTTTAATTTCGCCTTAGCGTTCCCGTTGGGTTTGGGCAACCAGTCACAATCGCGCTGGGTTGGTACGTTGGGTTGCCCCGGCGCAAATTTACAACACGGCTCCAGATTAGCTTGAAAAAGTGTCGCATTTTTTGGCAAATATTTACTTCATAACTTCACACACTACAATATGTGAGCAAAAATAGAAAAATTGCGGGCGTAATAACAAAAAAAAATTACATTAAATAATGTCAATGAATATGAGGAAGAATCTGAAGCACAGAAAAGCTACGTCAAAAGACATAAATCGGATTATTGATTGGGTGAATATATTATATACTGTGTACAGGAGAAGGATTTTTGAATTTGGAGTTCGAATTTTCGAAATTTCGAATTTTTACAGTGCGTGAGTATCGGATTAGCGCCGAATTTATATCAGTTTATCGCAGTGATTTTCAAACGCGAAAAAATAAATAATGTTACCACTTTTTGGTAACGTTGCTTGACAGCGCGTCTGAGGCCTATGTGGCCTGTCATTGGTCTTTTTTGAGCGGGCTCGGCCAATCACTGAACGGCAAATCACCGTAAGGCGATTTCCTTGTTTAAAAGTATTTTTGTATTACAGTTCTCCCCCTCCTAAGTGCCGCACTTAAGCAGAAATATGCATTTCCGCTAAAAAAATTTTCCCGTTCTAAAATCAGAACGATATAAGTTCATATCAGTTTTTTTTCACTAAAGTCAAGTCTGTTTTTTCCAACATAAATCATGTCTTTTTGACTTTGTTTGGATGCAGACCTCCCCGTGGTACGCAATTTTTTTATAAAAATCATGACTTTTCGGACTTTTTCGAAATTTTCCAACCAAGATTTTCTATGAATATTTTGACTCAAGTATTCATGAAAAATGAAAATCAAGTGATCAAAAAAATTTTAAATTCAATGTTCCTTTAAAATGGTATCTTTGCAAACTTTGAAATTTTCTTTGTACATCTTACACGTGTCAAAAACTCGTCCCAAAAAAATCTTACAACCTTAAATAAAGGAAGACATTGCGAAACGAGCGGCTCTTCGAGAGGAACGAAAAAAGAAAGATAAAGAAAAGGAAGAAGGAAAATCAAAGGAAAAGAGAAAAACGGAGGGAGTAGAGGTGCAAGTAAATTTGATCGTGGAAGAAAATGCAATAAATGAAGCCAGCCAATCGGACGAAGGTGGCGTTGCCAGTAATGGGGCACCAACGCCCGCTGCCGTCACACCCGGCAATTTAACTCCGGGCACGCCTGCCAACACGCCCAATAACACAACCCGCAATACACCAACACACACGAATACGCATACGCCGGCCACGAGTGGGCCTAATACCCGGCCCGATAGTCCAGTTGGAGAGCAGGTACCAACCAATCATGATGATCAATTACAGGTCGTTTATAAAGTGGCTCAACGGTTATTTCAGAAATAGGAGTCTTGTGGGATAATCAATGATTTCAATTATATTTCCAAGTAGCGCTCACAGGCCTTAATTAAACTTCTAGGGTAAAACGGTTCATATTTGTTCTGAATCTGTAATAAAATTTCCAAGCAAAATATCGGGGTCTCCAACTATTGGAATTAAAAATATTTTTCAATTTTTTTATCATCAGAAACTCAAATTTAGTATCTATGGAAAATAATAAAAAAAATATGAAATTTGAATTCTTGCCAAAACGGTCCTTAAATTAATTTGGGCCAATAGAACCCATTTAATCAAAAAACAATTTTGCCAAATTATAGAACTGAAAAAGTTTGTAAGAACATGTGGTAAAATAGAATTCTCAAAATGTATGTAGTGAGCTCTAAAATTTTTTAAATGTCATGTTTTCTTAAACATTCAAAAAATTCTAGAGCTCACTTCATAGTATGAGTTCATACATTTTGATAATTCTATTTTTCCACATCTTCTTACATATTTTTTCAGTTCTCTCAACTGGCAAAATTGTTTTTTGGTTAAATGAGTTCTATTGGCCCAAAATAATTAAAGGACCGTTTTTGCCAGAATAAAATGCATTATAGGGACGGATGACACGGAAAAAGATATTTTTCTACCGTTTGAAAGTCTGGTTTTTCTCTTTCATAAAATGAAAAACTGAGGATTTTTCCTGTTAATTCACGGTTGAGCTAATTTTCAAACGACTACAGGCGGTGTCAGAGGAGCTGGACCAACAGTTATCCCAAGAAGACACCCAATTGTCCCAAGAGGATGCCCAGTCCCAGACAAGCTTTGAGTATTATACGGCGGAAAGTGAGCCGGACACAGCACCGGATGCTCAAAATGGAGATAGAATGGAAATGGCATTAGATGCCGACAGAATGCCCCTAACTGACGACTACACGGATGAAATGAGCATCGATGGTGCTGGTGGAGGGGCATCCCGCGATAATAATGACGAAGTAGCAGCTGAAAATGCTACAGGGTCATCTCAGGATCAGGATTGCGATTTTTTTTTTCTACCACAAAACCTGAACATTGATGATTACTACAGGGGGTCTGGTTATAAGCTTCAGGCCCAAAAAATGACTTGACCTTATAGCACTCCAAAAAACGTTCACATGCCATACCATGCAGCGGAACTGTATGCCATCGCGTTTTTTCGAAGAAAACTTTTCAATTTATTAATGATTTTTCGGGAAAATACAAAAAATGTTTTTTCGGAAAAAAATGGCGTTTCGAAGAATACGTTTTTCGGGGACATTTCTCGAAGAAAATCTCATCGAAAAAGAAAGTATTTGGAAGACCGGTGCTTATCTGGTGAAACTTTTTGCGGGGAATTTCCCGAAAACATTTTCCGAAAAATTGGTGATTATAGGGTCAGTTTTGTGATCTATAACATTATAACCAACATCCGGAAGTGATTTTTGGGGTAATAAAATGTTTGTCATAAAGCGTAATCGCAACCCCGTTCAGGATGAACCGTCCGAACAAGTACCCCCCAGGAGCACATCTCTGCCTCAAGAAGAGACAACTGAATCAACCGAAACAACCCAACCTACGCCTCAAACCGTGCCCGATCCGGTCATTAACCCGTGGGAAGAAATTGACCCAACGTTTCTGGTGGCCATCCCCGAAGACTCTCGTCGTGAAATTTATTCGCGCATTTGTGATGATGTGCGGCGGCAGGCGACCCAGACGGCATCTGGTGATACTTTGGCTCCGATTAACCCCGTATTTTTGGGCGCACTACCCGAAAATATCCGCAGTGAGGTCACAACTGCGCACAATAGAGCGCGCGAAGAAATCGAATTGCGGAGACAGCGCACGGTTTTCAAAAGAGAAACTAACCATTGGCAAATACAAATTTAAATTATTTTTTTTAACACGAATTTTAACTGGAAAATTTTTAACAAAAATATTTTTAATACGGAATTCCTCTTTGGTGATGTATTTTTAATACGAGTATACTAACACCAAAATTTCTGGGGGATTTATTTTTTAACATAAAACTTTTTTATTTACTTTTTAACACGGATATAAAGAAGAACGTTAAAAAAAGTTTCGTGTTAAAAATATCGTCTGGAGTAAGGTTTCCCCATTTTTTCGTCCCAAAAAACGCGCTCAAAATTGTATCGTCAAGTTTATGGACGACTTTTTTATTTTCATTATACCGGTACTGTCGGCTTATATCTATAAGTTTTAATTTTTTTTTCTCAAATTTGGTTGGTTATTAATAGATTTAAAAAAAAACTAACAACACAATGTTGGGTCCTCTTTTGAACGCCGTCAAGCGTGCCCAAGCCCAGACGAATGCGAC
>SCLG01000435.1:101604-119037 GCA_004367875.1 Oikopleura albicans
AAATTTCCTATTCATAATCCATATAACGCTTTCATTTTCTGTGCTAACCAATAACTGCGGGCCATTTTGTAAACTGATCCCCATTTTGGGAAGGGGTCAAATTGTTCTTTGTCAATTTCATGATGTTCATGCCAGTGCTTGTAATTGGACCCCACACACATGGTACAGCTTTTTGTGGTTTGTTTTCTGGTCGAATTGACCGCGAGTGGTGGTCTATGACGATTTAACCCCAAATGCTCAAAATACTAAAATCCATTCATCAGTGCAAATCGATTTTTAATCGACAAAATGCTGACTCTTGTAGACAGAATAATTATTTTCGCGTTTTTTTTTCTCCAGGACTATTTCACTTCCTCGATTACATCGGTCTATCGTATTCTCCCCCGGGATAAGAGTCAATTTGGAGTAGGTGCAATTAGGCGACAAGAATTTTCTGATAATTTTCAAAAAAACATGTCTATTAAAAAACTCGTATTTTGTTTGAAAAAGAGAAAAACATTCTTGCAGCCGTTGCTAGCTATAAGGTTAGCCATTTTGACCGCTATAAGGTCAAGTCAGTTTTTGTGCAGTAAAGTTAAGTAAAAGGTTTTTTTACATAAATCATGACTTTTTTGCCTTGAAATTTACAGGTGATCGTTTTCACCAAATAAGAGTCGTCCGGGCTAAATAATGGTCGCTTTTTTCGACAAAAGTATTATTGCTCCAAATAAGGGTCACATTGATTTTTACTGATATTTTTTCAACTTTTTCTTATCCGTTTATCGATGACTCTAATATTAAAATTGATAAAAATCGATAAAAACATATTTTCATACAGTTACAGTAGTTAAATCCGCTTATCCTGGGTTCGCCAAATAAGGATTGGCTCGGCATATAAGGGTCGGTTTTTCAAAACACGAAAGCCACCCTTATTTGGCGACCCCTGTGTTTTTTCTTACATTTTGAATCGCTTTGTTGTAATAAAAAAGACTTGTAACCAGGTGTACTTAATTTCAAATTATTTTCCCAATTTGGCCTCCAGTCAATTAGATCGATGCCATCAATCAGTAAAACCAGATTTGATATGATATGACCCATATATTAAATTATATGGGGAATTAATTTACGGGAGGTTCAAGGATACCTTAATCTGATTTAATATTACATAGAAATTAAATCTGCTGACAAGGGCCGTCTTTAAATTATCATTGGCGTGATTTTTTGGGCGGCAAAATCCGAGAATAATAGATGATCCCAATTTCAATCGAACCATTTTGTTTTTGAAAGATGGATCTGATGGTTTAGATTTTTTGATAAAGAAAATGTGTTTAGGTTTTGTAAAAGACACTTCTACTAGAGAATATATAAGCTGGAGTTATTCTGCCCAATTTATTGCAATTTTATTAGAGTCCATGTGGAGGGCCTAGGCCGGTCTGCGAGCGCCAAAACACTGAATATAGAAAATTATAAATGATTTAAAATTTTGTTGGGGATAATTTCCCGGATAAGCATTTTTTTTCGAAATTTTTGCGTGGGTGTATTTTTTTTCGAAATTTTTTTGTGTGGGTGGATTTTTTTTTCGAAATTTTTGCGTGGGTTGATTTTTTTTCAATTTTTTTGATAGATTTTTGCGTGGGTTGATTTTTTAAATTTTGTTTAGAAATTCTTGCGTAATTTGATTTATTTTTTTCATTTTTGTTTCAAAATTTTGGCGTTTGTTGATTTACTTTTTTTTCAATTTTCATTTAAATATTTTTTTTGTGTGGGTTTATTTAGTTTTTTCAATTTAGTTTATCAATTTTCGGGTGGTTTTCCCTAAGTTCACTGGTCACGAATATCATATTCGGAATATGCCAAGTTCACATTTTAAGAAATAGAAATTTATTCGAACGGATACTCAATTTGTTACTAAAATCCGATTTTAGCATCAATTGCGGTAAATATTCCGGTACTTAACGATTCGAATTACGAAAGCAAAATCTTGAAAGCCGAAGTCGAGGTTGCCGTCGAAATATTAACCACAAACTGCTGCTCCGAAGAAGGGCTCGATGACTGTACTGATGTTTTGCTTGCTTTGTCCCGTTCGCATTTGTCGCTCAGAATTCAAGTTCTCAAAGAACTTCTTATTGGTGAGTCATAAAATTCTAAATTATGAAGATATTCCCCGAATTGAAAAATTCCCAGAAATTTGTTTAAAATTTTCAGATTCGTGTTTTTTTTTAATTTGACATTGAAAGATAACTGCGCATCTGGGGACCCATTATTCACACGGATTTTCAACACGAAAATTTTTTAACAATGTTTTACAGCAAAACTTTTTAACATCAACATTTTTAACACCAACTTATATGAGCTCATTTTTTTTAACTCCTTTATTTTTAGCGCCAAACTTTTTTTTTCGAAGATTTATTTTTAACTAAATTTTTTAACACGGAATTTTTAAGGGTGATTTATTTTTAACACGGATATCTAGAAAAAATGTTTTTAAAATTAACTTTGTAATCTTTAGCTAACAAATGAATGGCTAAAATATTTTTTAATTAAATTTTGCAGGAGCTATGAAACTGGGTAACCAGCTTCGAGATCAAATCAGCCAATTATTGGATCAATTGCGAAACCGAAAAACGCCAGATAAAGAAGATGAAAAACAATCCGAATTACAATTGCCGGCAATGCAGCTACTTACGTCCAAAAATAGTGTACAGGCCTTCTTTCTCCGTATTTTAAAGGTTTGAGCCCAACTTATTTTCAAATGACTTTAACTCCCAGGGGGAAAAATAAAGAACTTCCAGGGGAAACTAAAAAAACTAATATCACAGTCGTGTTTTTGCTGTCTAAAACCGTTCTGTACAAAACTTCAGCGCAATTGGAGAAGCCGGAAATTTCAACCGGTTTTTTACCGGACTTCCGGTTGGTAAAAATTATCGGCGATACCGTCAATGTTATTTTCTAGACAAGTTTAGGGGGTTAGCAATATCCATTTTGCTCTACGGAGCCTCCTTATGCCTTCGCCGAAAAAAGGCCTTGTGGGGCTAAAAGGCACACAGGTCCCCCTGGGAGTTAAGGTCACCTTAAAGGTGATCATTGAATTGCGCAGTTCTTCAACACTGTTTAATGAAAAATACCCTGGCCGTTTCAGTCAAGTCAGATTTTTAGTCCTTGACCTAAATTTTTGTTTGTCCGAAATATTTGGTACGAACTTATTGATAAACGACCTCTTCATTAGGTTATCATTGAATTGCGCAAGAGTGAAGTGAAAATGAATTCCCGGCGTCGCTCCTTTCTTCGTTGGAGTGAAAATCCCCGAGCTCGAGGCGGCAGTTCTCTTCAATTCCATGGCGAGTGGCGGGCAAGAACCGGACATGATCGGGCACGTTATCATTTTGACGAAACCCTAAACAACGCCATTCACGGTATGCGTTTATTAAATAACTGCACTACACCCCCTCACGCGTTATCTTAACGAATTTTTGGACCGAAACGAAATACACCGGGTGCGCTGTTATGTTTCACACAGAAATGCTCAAAAAAATTAAAACATAATGGCACGAACGGGAAAAGTGAAACATAACGGCGTAGGGCTTTACATATAAAAGATACCAACAGAAAAATGCAACATATTAACGCGAAACATAACGGCGCACCCGGTGTTTTATTCTTATAAATATCCAAAAATTTCTTTTTTTAAGTTATCACAAACCGATTTATAAGGTTAAATATTTATTTTGGATCTTACGATTTTCTGATATTGTTTTAATAAATTTTACTACTTTTTGTTAACTGCAAAATTTGTACCCCTTAATCACCCCCTAATTTTTAAACCTTTAACTTTGTATAAGTTGTCATGATGTACTAACCGTTTAGCAGCTATGTCTCACAATTCTCCTGACGCCGCTGAGACGATTATTCATGTTATGGAAGGAATGGCGACCTCAGGCGGACACGGATTTGGCGGCCGGGAAAGTCTGCGGGATTTTGTGCGAAACTCGCGAACTCGATCTGAGCGCAACACACAACAACAACAGCAACAACAACAAAATGATAATAAAGAGGAAGAAAACAATCGGAAAAAAGAGACGACAGAACTCAATACCACATTGGCAGAATTATTACCTCTCAAAGACCTATGGGACGCCTTATCACAATCTTTATGTAAATATTTTACCCGCTTTTATCTATAAGGCGCATGTTATATTTAATCCGAATTTAAGCAATAATCATTTTTACGAGAAATCAAGATCTCGAATTTAGGGCGAATTTGCCCCCAAATTCCGATCTGAAATTCACATTTTTTTAAAGTTAAATTTAGGGTAAAGAATTAAAAAAAAAATAATATTTGTTTCCCCAATAAAATGTCAAGAAAATCTGGCATCTTCAAAAAATTTCTGAGAAAAAAATTTTAAAAGTTTTTGAGTAAAAATTTTAAAAAATTTCTGAGAACAAAATTTTAAAAGTTTTTGAGTAAAAATTTTTAAAATTTTTTGAGAACAAAATTTTAAAAGTTTTTGAGAAAAAATTCTGAGAAATTTTTTTTTTAATTTCTGAGAAAAAACAATTTTAAAAATTTCAGAGAAAAACACTTTTAAAAATTTAAGAAAAACAATTTTAAAAATTTCTGAGAAAAACAATTTTAAAAATTTCTGAGAAAAACAATTTTAAAAATTTCTGAGAAAAAAAAAATTCAAAAAATTTTAAATAAATTGAAATTTAATTTTAAAAACTGAACTCGTAGGAATTGAATGCTGTCTCGGAATAATTTTATTTTTGTTTAGCTGAACTCGATTTAACCCGTGACAACCACGCCTTTTTGGTATTGCAGCCAGCTGTGGAAGCGTTTTTCATGGTACACGCCTCACCCCAAGAAGTGGACGGGGAAAAGAAAGAAACGACAAAAGAAGACATGTTTTCGCACATAATGGAAGGTCATAAGCCCCCATCGCCCGGCATTTTGAACGAAAAGGAGGAAAATAAGGGCGGCAATAATATCGATCCGACCTTACCCGAAAACACGGCCAAGTTCATTGCATTTGCCGAAGCTCATAAGGTCGTTTTCTAATTAGCTCGGCCGTAAATTGAAAACACGAAGACTTTTGAATAAATAAAAATATTTTGTATCGTGGATATATTCAATACAGTCAGTCATACTACCTTATCATCCCTAGATGGTTGAGTTTGGCTCTATCGAAATTGGCAAAACTAGAACTGGCCGATTTTTTAGAGTTTTTTTTGCTAATGTGCATTTGTTTAACTGTTACTTTGGTTGTGTTTGAAATAGGGATAAATTTCAACAAATGTTATTTGTTCACAAGGGCTTATAGGGACGGCTATTTGTACCGTTATAAGGTCAAGTATTTTTTTTTTGCACTAAGGTCAAGTCAGTTGTTTTGCACGAAGGTCAAGTCAGTTTTTTCCAGATAAATCATGTCTTTTTCCCTTTTTTAGTTCAAATTTAAAAGGAGACATACAGGGGGAGTTGGTTATAAGGTCAGCCATTTGTGCCGTTATAAGGTCCAGTCTGTTTTTTGCACTTAGGTCAGGTCAGTTTTTTCAGGCACTAATGCCTAGTCAGTTTTTTTTTTGAGTAGCATGCTTTTCGGAAAAAAATCTTTAAAATCATGTCTTTTAACGTTTTTTTTAATGAAGACCTCACCAGACCTCGCCCTATAAATTGAGAAGTAATCCCATTTTCAAATTTCCGACTGAGCTAATTTGAAGCCGACTTAAGGCTGTACTAAACCAGATTCTTCGTCAATCAAATACACCATTGGCTGACGGGCCTTTTGGTGTTCTCACAAAACACATTAAAATCCTCGACTTTGATGTAAAACGGCGATTTTTCCGTCAAGAGTTGGATAAAATTAAGGAGCGGAATGGACGCGGTGATACGGCGATCCATGTTAAAAGAAGTCAAATATTCGACGACTCCTTCCGAGAGTTACACCGGCGAACCGCCGACGAATGGAAAAGTCGACTTTATATTGTTTTTGACAATGAGGAAGGCCAAGATGCTGGCGGACTTCTTCGAGAATGGTAAATTATTTTTTGAAATCGGAATTTTTTGTGCTTATTTTACACAATTGTTGATATTTGGCAATGTCTAAAACTATGTAACATCATTCATGTTCTAGACTTTTTTCTAATGGGGGCCTGACATGTGTGCCGCTTATGGTACATGTATTTTTTTAGACAATTTTACCGGAAATCATGTCTTTTCCAGCTAAATTTATGTACAATTCTCTCTTTTCGATTGTTCTAAAAAATCTAAATTGACATTTTAAATCAACCCTATAAAGAGTATTTACACCACCTAACCAGTTATCTTGCTGTTTTACTGAAAATGTATATTAAAATAATTTAATTTTGTTACGATAATTGGGCAGGGCATTTGGTAAGATATTTACTAATCGCGATAGGTTTTGGTCCAAAAAGTGTTAAGATAACCCAACTGTGTTAAGATAACTGGTTAGGGGTGTATATATTATATATATATATATGGAGTCCATAGTATGGACCATATAATATGGTTATGGAAGTTCGAAGAGAAAATAAAACTTCCTATTTTCTGGGATGTCTTTTTAGAAGAAAATTATGTATTCACATTGTTCAATTGAACAATATTTATTATTTAATAAATTTAGGTTCCTTGTTATATCCCGTCAAATGTTCAATCCAAACTATGCACTCTTCCATCCCGCAGCAAATGATAAAGTTACTTATCGTATTAACCCTCTTTCAACGATTAACCAGAATGATAAATTGTGAGTACTTTTTGAAAAAATATAATAGTCTTACATCCCTTTATGGCCGTTTTAGTTCTCCAAAAAACCTATGCTATGGTAATTTTTGGATGTATTTTCTTGAAAAAGCGGCCAAAGTGGGTGTCAGGACTGTACTAGAAGTTTAAAGAGTATTCTGATAATGTTAACGCGTTTGTTTAGATATTTCAATTTCGTTGGGCATGTTGTGGCGAAAGCCATTTATGACAATAAGTTACTGGAGTGTTATTTTACGCGCGCGTTTTATAAACACATTCTGGGTGTCCAAGTAACATATCGCGATATGGAAGCCGAAGACATGGAACTTTATAAATCACTTTGTTTCCTTTTACAAAATCCCGTTGTTGACCTTGGTTATGAGGTATGTATAGAAATTAATTTAGGCGTTTTGAGCTCATCTGAAATAAAATACTGGCACACCGCCTTAATCCGGTGATTGTGTTCGAAGGAGCAAGGGTAATCCGCTAACAGTTATTATTTAACTATTAGAATAGGATATCCGTGATCCCCTTTGAAAATCTGATAGAATGAGCACCATCAAGGCCTATTTAAAGCATGTTGTAATTTGACCCATCTTTGGGGTCAAATGGCATTTTTGACCCCACCGAAAATCTGCCATAGAAAGTGAAACTAATGGCCAAAATTTGAAAATATTTCATCGAAGCGTTTTCGATAAACTTTTGTTAAAACTACAATCATTTTCCAGTAAATTGCAAAAAAAGTAAATCCATATGGGGCTAGCTAACTAACACTTGTAGTTTTCTTGCCATTTGGTTTCCGGCTCATTCCAACAAAAAAAAACGCTAACTGGATTTTAAATGACGTCGGATTACACCCTTCTTCATAAAACAAGACTTTATGGGAAACATCTATAGATCTTGTCGTCTCATTCACGATTTTTAAACCTTGACCATATCGCCATGCCTTCGGTGTAATTAAAAAAAATCTGTTTAGATAAACTTTTCGATGGATACCGAGCGATTTGGGGAAACGTCGACGATAGATTTAAAGGCAAATGGTCGCAATTTTCCCGTCACCGATGAAAATAAATTAGAATATGTGCACTTAATTTGTCATCAAAAGTTGACTGGTTCGATAAGAGAACAGGTAAATATTATTTTTGGCATCATTTTTTTTTTTGCTTTTCTAATATATTTTTATTTTAGTTGAGAGCATTTTTGGAAGGTTTCTATGAAATCATCCCAAAGAAACTTATTTCAATATTTGATGAACACGAATTAGAACTCCTCATTTCTGGACTGCCCACAATTGATATTGATGATCTCAAATCGAACACAGAATACCACAAGTATCAACCAGCTTCTCTTCAAATTCAGGTCTGTCGCTCAATTGTTTTATGTCTAAGGGTCATTTTTCTTCATTTCATGATATTGAGAATTGCCCAAAAGTGGCCCTTACTTGAGATAGCGATTTTTTGTCTATTTGTCTCATAAGTTTGTCAAAGGGCCCGACAACAGCCAACTGACTTTCCCAGCCCGACGGCTGGCCGGGCAGTTCGATAGGCCAGCTCATGTTTTTTAGACTCGAGAGACCAGCACTGGCCAGCTCATTTTTTTATTTTTGAGCTCGAGAGCGTGTTTTCAGGTCAGCTCATGTTTATTTTTGAGCTCGAGAGGACAGTCCAGGACAGCTCATTTTCATTTTCGAGCTCGAAAGGCCAGTCGAAGTTTATATCAACAAACTCGTTTTGGGTCAAATATACCGTAATTGGTACCGATTTATATTTTTAAATTTTATATTTTAACCCTGTTATAATTTGTTTTATTTAGTGGTTTTGGCGTGCCCTTCGAAGTTTTGATCAGGCAGAAAGGGCCAAATTTCTACAATTTGTAACTGGAACGTCAAAAGTGCCCTTGCAAGGCTTTGCCCACCTCGAAGGTATGTATTCAAAATCGAATTGACTTTAATGTATCATTCCAAGCAGGTTGTAATTCGACCCCCTCAAGTCTCGAGACTAGAAGGATCATATTACATTCTTTAGTAATCGCATAATCAACCACTTTTTCTCAAAAAATGTTTTACTTGGCATGATTGGCGTTCAAACTTTTCAAATTCATCGTGATGACCGTTAAATTCACGAATTTGTAATTAGCGTCATATTCGGTTGAAAGGTGGTTCATAATGGGCCAAATTTAAAATTTTTGAATTGAACACCAGCATATTCGGGCGTCGCCTCTTTTTCGGGAAGTTACTTTAGCAGGAACGCGCTTTTCGTGGAAAATTTTTCCACGAAAAGAGCGTTCCTGCAAAAACGCGATCCAGTAATAGAGCGTTCCTGTAATAAAGTCTTCCTGCAGTAAGGCTTTCCTGCAAAAAAGTTTTCCCGCAAAAACGCCAAATTGTCAATGAAAAATCCGCGTTAAATTAAATAAAATGTATTGTTTTTTTAGGCGCCGAAGCGTTCGCGGGAAATTATTTTAGCAGGAAGGTTTTTTTCCTGGAAAAATTTCCGAAACGGGAAAACGCGTATGCTGGAAGTTACTTTTATCAAGAAGGCTAATTTGCGAGAAGTTATTTTCTCAGGAACGCTCTTTTCCTGGAATCATTTTACGGGAAAGCTTTTTTCCTGGAATATTAAAAAAAAACCTCAAAAATTAAAGATTTATTATATCCCATTAATCGAATATTATTTATACCACCTGCNTTTTTTTTTCACTCGAAGTTTGTTAACTATAACACACTCACATTTTTAACGCGATGCTGCTTCTTTTATATTAAGTTTATTTTCGTATTTAATCACATCAGGCGAAAGAAAAAGGCGAAATTTTTCTTTTTTTTTTTTGAAATTTTGCTTTTTTTTTGTTCACACCCAACATAATTTATGCCCAAGATAGAACAGTAAATATGTTGCAAAGAAATATCTTCCGTAAGCTAATGGTATTATTTTATTCCGTATTTTGGTAAAGGCTAATTTTAGGAAGGTGAATTTTGCATTAAAAAACTCAGTACCGGTGAGATTTTGTAAATCACACGGAGCCACCTACGTCAACCTACGCTTGGACCCGTGACGCTACAAAATATTTCAGTGCGGTTAAACAAATCACACCAGTAATAAACTGGTGATTTATTTTTGCTAACTTATTTTTGTCATATTTTAAAGACTGTAGCTCGGTTTTTTTTATTGTTTTCTAAAAACAACACGTCAGACAATTTCCAAATTTTGAAATAAACAGCGACTTCGAATTATATTATTCTGTAAAAAATGGCAAATTAGTAAAAGTTTATTTGGGAGAAATTACACATTTGACTATAAAATTTTGACTGGTACCGGTGTATACCGGTACATAGGTACTACCTATTAGTTACTTATGTAACTTTAACTAGACACATGACGAATTCTGCTTTTAAAATTGGACTGAACTAAAATATGGAAATGTAATACATATAAAAAACAATGTCACGGTTATCAAAAATGCCGAAAAAAATTCACCCTTCTTCATCGTTCAAAAAATATGTACCAACGTATACAAGATAAAAAGATAAAAACGCAATATTATGGCATCTGCATGTTCAAATAAACTGATAAATTCGTCGACAAATCGAGCACAAAATATATACGAAGGATGTTATTTACCGTGGTTTATATTTTATGGGTTTTTTAAATACTTATTATAGATAAGTGAAATTTTCTGCTCATTATAATTATTATTATTTTTTTTTTGATTTAGTATGGCTAAAATTTCATTTATGCTGAGCTTTTTAAGTTGGACTTCGTAATAATGCTGTTCGTTCTCTTGATAAACTATCCGTTGAAACTACATTCAGACTTGTAGCACCATATTATATATTCAATAAGTTTTTTTAGAAAAAAAAATTGATTTCTATTGACGCCAAGAAGTTTGTTTTATAAAATCAGGTAATTTATGTTCGTGTGAGATTTTGCTCGCTATGCAACCGGCCACCCGTTAACCGGGTTTTTTTGGGACCAAATTTTTCAGAGATAACATTGTTTAACGACCCATTGACCCGTTAACCGGCCAGTTTTTGAAAAGTTTTAGTGGTCGGTTAAAGGGATTGGGGTACCATTTGTGGTCGGGGAAGAAGTTGTATTTTGGGTTGTTTCGCGACCACATGGTTTGGTCGGGAATTGTTGTTCAAAATTTGACGTTTTGGGTGAGGTTTCGCGATCACTATTTTTAGGTGAAAAAAAGGTCGCGAAACCTTCATTTCGCGACCATTTGGTCGGAAAACCAAATTTTAAACAACGATTCGCGACCAAATGTGTGGTCGCGAAAGTACTCATAACCGTGTTACTCTTCACCGGTTAAAGGCGCAAAAACAATTGTTTTTAATCATGTCTTTTTTAACGGGCGTCAAGTCATTTTTGTTTTTGGGTAACGTCATTTTTAAAGCACATTAAGGTCAAGTCAGCTTATCGTCATTTTAAATTAATGTTTTTAAACCCTACAACCTCCTGTAGTCATTTTTAATAAATGGGTTTCTAGTTTCTATGAATGAGCGGCTCACGCTGGTCCATTCGTGGTCGCGGCAAAATGAGAAAAGAAAGTGGACCGGTTCGATCTATGTCGCAACCTAATGACCTCGATGAAGTTGGCAAACACAGAAGCAAAAAAGGAAAAGGAATAAAGGGATAATTGTATAGCCCTCGAGTTCCCAAAGCGAAACGACCAATTACATGAATTTCGAACAAAAACCACTTTCACCTCCAACCACTCCAANTTGATTTAGTATGGCTAAAATTTCATTTATGCTGAGCTTTTTAAGTTGGACTTCGTAATAATGCTGTTCGTTCTCTTGATAAACTATCCGTTGAAATTACATTCAGACTTGTAGCACCATATTATATATTCAATAAGTTTTTTTAGAAAAAAATTGATTTCTATTGACGCCAAGAAGTTTGTTATATAAAATCAGGTAATTTATGTTCGTGTGAGATTTTGTTCGCTATGCATTTTTTATGGTTATTAGGCCTCTTGCAAAAATTAATCAAAAATGTTTTACACAGGATGCGCCTTCAACCAGCCACCCATTAACCGGCCTTTTTTGGACCACATTTTTCAGAGATAACATTGTTTAACGACCCATTGACCCGTTAACCGGCCAGTTTTTGAAAATGTTTAGTGGTAGGTTAAAGGAAGTGGGGTACGACCAAATGTATGGTCGCAAAAGTACTCATACACGGGTTACCCTTCACCGGTTGAAGGCGCAAAAACAATTGTTTTTAATCATGTCTTTTTAACCAGCGTCTAGTCATTTTTGTTTTTGCACTAAGGTAACGTCATTTTCAAAAGCACATTAAGGTCAAGTCAGCTTTTCAGCTTGGTCTTACAACCACCCTATCGTTATTTTAAATTAATGTTCTTGAACCCTACAACCCCCTGTAGTCATAGTTAATAAATGGGTCTCTAGTTTCTATGAATGAGCGGCTCACGCTGGTCCATTCGTGGTCGCGGCAAAATGAGAAAAGAAAGTGGACCGGTTCGATCTATGTCGCAACCTAATGACCTCGATGAAGTTGGCAAACACAGAAGCAAAAAAGGAAAAGGAATATTATATTATTTTCAACCCTGGAAGTGGAAAAAGAAACAGGCCCTCGCCACAATCAACCAGACTGATGGGGAATTAAAAACGCGTCGAAATTCAGGTTTAATTTGACCACCAACTGGATCACTTCTATACACTGGGCAATTTGTCAAGAAAATAACCTTCTAATTACATACCAGTAATTTTTCTGGATCAGGTCAACTCGGGTATATTTGAGTTTCTCGAGAAACTCGGGTGTACTTCGGGGTTGGTTAAAAGCTTTTTTTGAGAAGCGTGCTTTTTGCGAAAAATCTCTAAACTCATGTCTTTTAACACTTTTTTCTATAAAATCATGTATTTTTGAACTTTTTTCAAGCACTTTAGTCCAAGCACCTTAGTTCCAAGCACCTTATATGGTGCAAATTTTTTTAACTGGTCCAAATTTTCAGATGGTTATTGATTTTTTGGAAAATTTGTAACGTAAGTTTTTAGAACCTTCAACGCCAACGAAACGCGACGAGCCCGAGTCTGATATTTCCGAAAATCATGATAATGGATCCATACCAATTCACCCTGCGCCTAATACACATAGAAATAGTGATACAAATGAAATGAGAAATGAAATTCCAAGAATTCCAAAATTAGTAAGTTTTCATTAAATCTGTGGGTCATATGAGGATGCATACCTGAAACGTGTGAATTGTTGGTTATACATAGGGAAAATCTATCAAAACTAAATCATCAACCTACAGAAATGTTAGTCTATGTTTTTAAAAATTGGCATTTTTAGGTCACAGACAAAATTTTGTGTTTTTCGACCACAACCGGTTCCAGATATGACGTAGAACATAAAAAATGAAATTTTTGTGGTCCATGGTAATTTACTACCAACCGGTTGGTTTTAAGCGGTTCTAATTGTCAAAATCAGATGCGCCGTAGTCGAATACCCTTGGGAAATGTTCTTTAGCAACATATGAGTAACTTAATTTTCGGTGGAAAAAATAGAATTTTCCCTAGTTATAGGGTGTTTTAAGCTCATAAATTTTTTTTATCATTGAAATTAAAACCATTACAGTATAGAAAATGCTGTCTTGGCAATAATGTAATAAAATATGCGTTGTAACGAAGTATTTTAGCACCCTGTTCACCAAAAAATTCCATCTTCAAATATACAGTTCGTTAATGACGAGCTAAAGCTAAAAGTTCAATCCATGCGTCGTGAGCCAAAAGACATTGAAAATCCGGTAAGATTTTTTTTTATTATCAAAATAAAACGATAACCCCCTTGTTTTTCAGGTTTTAAAAGATGAATTTGAAAAGTCAAATTTAAGTCCTACACCAGAAATGCGCGGAAATAGGGACATTAACAGAAGGCCTCGAGTTCATTTGAGTGCTAATTTCAAAAGGTAAATCAATTTTCTATCAAGCTTTTGGGAAATATTACTTATGTAACATTTTACACTTTTACGTCTTTTTACGCTTTTTTTTTACAAAATCATATCTTTTTACACTTTTTTCTATAAAATCATGTCTTTTTACACTTTTTTCTATAAAATCATGTCTTTTTACACTTTTTCTATAAAATCATGTCTTTTTGCAGTTTTTCTATAAAATCATGTCTTTGTACACTTTTTTTATAAAATCATGTCTTTTTACACTTTTTCTATAAAATCATTTGGTTATAAGGTCAAGTCTGTTTTTTCAAAGTGCATTAAGGTCAAGTCTGTTTTTTAGACCTTGACCTTATAACCAACCCCCCTGTAGGTGGATCCTCTTTTTTTTTCTATGGCCCCTTTAAAACTTTTTGAGAGAACACAGAAAAAAAATTGTGGGTTATTAGGTCATGGCATTAAAAAAAATTACAACTAAGGTCAAGTTATTTTATAAAATAGTTTTACTTTTCAATAGTTAAAAATGGTAATTTTTGCATTAAAAGAATTTCTAAATTTAAACAAAATCCAAAGTGATCAACCCACGTCAGACACGTCGGACACTGAGAGAAGTTTGAAACTGGTGGAAAGTCTGAACTCTCGATTTCGGGCTGATGCTGGCGACAGTGTGCGATCAAATCCACGGAAAAATATTGACCCGGTGGCCAAATCAAATTCCGAAATTTCTTCAATTCCCAGAACAAATCAAATTACTACCTCAAAGGTAATCTTTTTTCTCTTGGTTTATTTATTGAACAAATTTTGTCCCTTTGAAGATCTTCAATTGAATTTTTTCGAACTACACCACCGAACTACAGGGGGGTCTGGTTATAAGGTCACAAAAATAGTTAAAAATCCGTTAACCTAACACGTTTTGTGCTAAAATACGCAAAAGGGGCTGTAATGCGCCGAAAATAAAACAACAACAACAATAAAGCGTTTTGTGCTTTATAGCTTATAAGTTAGCCAATAGCGTTTTTTGATTCCGCCTACGCTCTCCCAAGTTTATCAATCGCCCACACCCTACCCAGTTATCTTAACAATTTTTGATGTTTTATAGTACTAACATTAATTATTAGGTGGTCTTTTTTGATGTTGTCATATTGTCAAGTCAGTTTTTTTTAGTAACATGCTTTTTGGGAAAAAATCTTTAAAATCAAGTCTTTTTACGTTTTTTTTGGATGAAGACTTCCTCCCGCTGGCACATTTTTTTTTCTATAGAAATCATGTCTTTTTACACTTTTTATCTATAAAATCATGTCCTTTTGAACTTTTTTCCCAGCACTAAAGTCTTGTTGTGGAGAAAAAAGTTTCAGGTTGGTTATAAGGTCAAGACAGTTTTTTCAAAGAGCATTAATGTTAAGTCAGTTTTTTCAAAGTGCATTAAGGTCAAGTCAGTTTTTTAGACCTTGACCTTAAAACCAACCTCCCTGTGCACATTTTCCAATTGAAAATTATAGTTATTAGAGTTCAGAAAAAAAGCTTGATTGAGTGTTTATAACGCCACGTCAGTTTTTATTAAATATATTTCCCAGAACAAATCAAATTACTCCCTCGAAAATAATCTTTTTTGTCTATGTCTGTGTTTTTTCCATGTTCAATGAATTATTTATCAGTTTTATCCACGTTACCATTCCCCATATATTTGCCGAGTACAAAATGTGAAACCAAATTTGTGTATTAATATTTCATGCGCGTGTCACCTGATTAATTTACACTGTTAACACAAGAGTAGATACACACAAACATTTTTACCTATCCCCTTATGAAAAAAGTTTGGCGTTATTTACGGCGCAATTCGAGCTCAACTAAAGGAATCAGAGGAACATAGACTGTGGAGTAATTCCATATTATACTGGGGAGATTTTTTAGTTTGTCTCCGATTGGCCAAACAAATACTCGTATGTTAACCATGTTTCATGGTCCATTTTTAAACTGGGATTTAAAAAAAGGTACCAGAGAGACATATTTAAAGTATGTTATTTTCGAATTAAAAACCATAATTGTGTAAGTCATATTAATATTTAATGCCAGAAATATATCTGTTTGGTCTAAATATGACACTTTTGCCATTCGCAATCACTGTTTATTTTCCGAAATCTTGAAAAACATAAGAAAAATATATTTCTGGCCAAAAAAAGCAAACTAAATATTAATATATTTTATTGAATTTATTTCGCGTTTTAAGTATCGTGGTTTTAGCAATTTTTTGGCAATTTTTGTCGTTTTTGACAGTTAGAACCCAGACAGTGTCTGTCAGACGAACTGTATATAAATTATATTATAATTTTACAACGTACAGATATTTATGTAACTTTTAAGGGTTAAGGAGTGTTCATTATTTATTTTCGCTCAAAAAAATAAATGTTTGAGCCAAGTACCGTGCGTTTGAGTCCATACAGTGTTATTCAGATTCTGTAACGCTATTTTGGCAAATCTGCGTCAGTCTGAACTCCTACACACGGTATATTGCCAATAAAAAGGATTTTCAGTCCTCATTCCTTTAAGGGCCACTATCAGTTCCGAAAATCGTGGCCCTTATGGGATAGTTTTTCAAATCGAAAAACATGGACGGATGGGTGGCCTTTACGGGGTGGCCATTAATGGAAGGAGGACTATAATTTGGTTTCAAATATTGACAGATCGTGTACTCACGAGGTCTAGTAAAACGTCCCGTATTCGGGGATATCCTTTAACACGCACAGATCGGGACTTTTGATCTCGCTATGTTGAAAAATATTGAGTTAAGCCTAAGGTTGTGACGCAGTGCGCAAGGAACGCACAGTTTCCGTACAGCTATTTATGATTTTTTTTCGGTAGATTGAATTTGCCAAACGGGGCGATATCATTTCAACTTACACCGCGGCCCGTGACAAAGGCAGCACAGCGCCCAGTACCTCGGCTAGCTCGTCTTCAACCAATCTCCCCGGTCCTTCATTTCATTCAAAACCATGCAGCAGTGTACCCTCTGAATCAGTGTCTGAAAGTTTCCGCAATGACGTAAAGGTCGTTTGAAAATTAGCAGTGTTCAAAATTGAAATAAAACTGTCGCAAGTTTGACACAACGTCCAGTCAAAATTTGTTGTGCAACCCATAGAATAATAGCGGCCGTTATGGTGTAAACGGCCGTTATGGAATTAGGCCCCTCATGGGGTTAATTTGGGACAAATTGAAATTCAATTATTTCTCAATACGTTAATAAAAAACGGCCTTCATGTGATAATCACTTTTTGGGGAAAAAGCGGCCGTTATGGAATTAGACCCCTCATGGGGTTAATATTTGGGAAATAATGGAAGCGCCCCTTATGGCATAAAGGACTGTATATATTTTTGATTTTTCCATGTTTTTGTTTTTGCTCCTTCTACAGTTGTATTTTAATCATGTGCTCTACTAATTTTCAAACGACCACAGAAAATAAATGCTAATATTCGCGCACGACAAACGCCCTGGACCGACTCGGAGGACGAGGGCGAAATATTGTACAAAGATGATGAAAATGAAACGAAATCAGACGAAAACTTCGAAAGCACCCTAGCAATGAAGCTGGCGCGACGCGACACAATTGCGCGCGAAAAAGAGATAAGCGAAATGCGAAAAAGCGCGAAAAATAATGAAGCAGTTGAAATGAAAAATGATGTAAGTGAGAAAACTAAAAGCAAATCGTGAGGCTTTATGGTCAAACTTAATTTACATAATCTGACAAAAAAAAATTGCGAAGATTTTTGAAAATATATTTTTTTTT
>SCLG01000435.1:123101-134068 GCA_004367875.1 Oikopleura albicans
TTTTTTTTTGGATGGAAACCTTATTTTTTTGTTTCCAAACTTTTTATGGTGTCTGTCAATATGACTCTTATTTAAACGTCTCTCTGTACCAATTGTTAGTAGAAAAGTTCAGGCTAGAGAAAATATGAGCTTCATAATTCCTAAAAAGATATTATGTACTAAAACCAATCAACATAGTTTAGCAATTTTAAAAAATTCAGGCAACCGGAAATAAAGCAGATCTAACACGTTTTTACTGACACTCAAATTCCTACTTCTTTCATCATTTAAATCACGTCAGTAAATTATAAAATCAATCAGTAACCCAACACGTATACAGTACTACCCTTTAAGTTGGATGTTTGTTAACCATTAACTTGTCGAACTGTAAAATGATAATTTCCATGGATGCATTGCGAGTCTAATAAATTAAATATTTGATAGTTTTCAATTGAATACCTATTTCCATTATTAGATCTTGACTTGAAGATATTTTATCTGGGGGAAACATATACCTGTTTACAAGCTCAAGCATTGGCCGTTGATTTTGACGCCAAGTCTACACTACTTATGTTTTTCTCAGCTCGTCTGAGCAGATTTAACTATTGAATTCCGACCCGCGGGTTGGAGAATTTTTTTTAGCTCGGGTAAACCCGGGTAAAAAGCCCGAGTTTTACCTTGCGTCTGAGTATTCGTTGCAAAAAATAAAATACGAAATTTTCTCTTTTTTTCAAGAAAAATTTTCTGTATAACTGATACATTTTCCGGAAACATTTGACTTTTTTTCAGAAGAAACTTAAAAGCAAAAGCTGATATTAACAAGAAAACAAAAAGTTGATATGATAAAAAAGGAAAATCGTTCGGATATCTCATAAAATATTCTTGATTTACACCTATAAATATGTTTTTTGTGTTTTGTTATAACTGAATAATAAAGTCAAATATTCCCGGAAGGTGTAGCAGTTATACTGAAATTTTTTCTGTGAAATTAGGAAATTTCGTATTTTATTTTTGCAGCGAATACTCAGATGCAGGGTAAAACTCGGGTTTTTTACCAGAGTAGTGTTACCCGAGTTTACCCGAGCTAAAAAAAAGTTCTGAAACCCGCGGGTAAAACTCGGGCCAAAACTTCACAAAACATATCACTCGTTCAGAGTGTTTTCAAAAATAAAGACGACAAATCCCAAATAAGAGTCGTGATTACCATCGAGTAAATAACGATCAAAAACATAGACTAACCTTATGGTTGTGGTGTAGGTTATTTGCCCTACTTTAATTCACTTTAATATATGATACTAGCCCTAAACCACATAGTGCACATAGGCAAACATTCAGTCGACCATACTATTTTTTCTCTTTGGCAAAAAATCGATTTGATAAAAGAAATTTTATCGGCCCCAAAAATCTTATCATTCACCTCGACATTTAAACAGCAATTAATACGGCAGATCAAATTCGAATTTTTTTTTTTTTGGCGAAAAAGTTTGTCATGATTGAATAGTTTGTGAATATGTGATGGGTCCTGTATTCGCGCCCTTGACAGATGTTATTTACATAGCATTTGTGATAAAACATTTTTACACTTACTGTATTGGTTTAAACATAAAAAAATTGATGATTTATTGTTATAGTTTCTTTTTGAGCATTAACAAAAACACGTTCAGTTTCAAAAATGCTAATTTATGTACGGCGGTAGCACATGAAAGAGAAAACACAAAAAAATACGATATACGATTATGAGCAAGTGCATATGGTAACACATACGGTAATTTTATATTACTTATGTACATTGCGTAATACCCGTGTTTATCCGACTTTACCCGAGTAACTCGGGTATTACCCGACTAAAATGCCCGTCATACCCGACCGAAAAAATGGCTACCCGTCCGACCTCTACCCGTGTCGGGTACGGGTAAACTCGGGTAATACCCGAGTGCCGACCTCTGGTCTTAAGATGTTATTTTCGGGTCATAGGTTTTTCACTTTCTTTCGGAACATAATCACGTTTTTGTTAGGAAAATAAAATCTTTTTTTTTAATTTTTTACTGGAAGTCTAAAAAGGGGGTAAATGCCTTTTGGAAGAAATATTCTAGCCAAGTGCTGTGTTTCGAATGACAGTTTATGGTATTTAGAATCTTGGATGAACATTTGTTTCAGTTGGTCATAAGGTCTAGTTTACCGGTGAATTTATAACCAATCCGAAGCTACCCGAAAATAAAATACATATTTGTTTACAGTACAGTGTGAAAACATGTAATGGTAGGCCTTCGGTTTTGAGAAACCTACCCCTTCCACGGCGACCTCCCTGTTATGATATATCATATATCATATATGCGACCATATCCAACGTGCGAGTGGTTAACTCTTAATCCAACTGACCACTTATTTCAAGCTTGGCTAACTTTCTCCGAGATGTTTTTTCTGCTGTTCTAAATCGATTTTTCTCGATCTTAGCTGTGATTTTTCTTTTTCAACACAAAACAAAAACCACAATGCATGTAAAATTATCGTTCCCCTCTGTTCAAAGAAAAAACAACGAAAATAAAATCCAAATGTTACATAACTGAACTTGCTTCGTATTAAATTATGTCATCATTAACTCTAAGTAATTGTGATTGACATTCAAGCACAAATGCATCTGAAATTATGCCATGAAATATATAAAGTTCAGAGAGTTAAATACCGTATGAGTCATACGTATGAATAAATCAAGTTTTTTTTTGCTTTTGTTGGGCGAAGACCTGACCCCAGAGGGGTTATATAACTTTTCCATCAAATTTTGACCATGCCATTCGGTTTCTCACTAAAAGCTGCATTACACAGGGTGCGCCGTTATGTTTCACAAAAAATTGAAAAATAGTACAGTCCTTACTCCTTGGACTATAAAACAATGGCCCGAGCGGGAAAAAGTGAAACATAACGTCGTAGGGCTTAAAATTTAAATATATGTATTACAGGAGAAATTTTCAGAGGTCGGCAAATGTTTTACCCATGTCCGCGGGTAACTTTCATTGTAAGGGTATGCTAGGGTAGACTTTTTCCCACTCGGGTAAATGCAGGTACAACTCAATTTATACCTTTACCCGCGGGTAATTAACCTAGATCGGGTAGTTACCCTTTCTCTGGTAATTGTTATTGAGAAGGAGTGGAAAAAAACATTTTCTGCTGACCTCTGGGGGAAAATATTTTCTCAAAAAAGTGAAACATAAAGCCCGTAAAAATTTTTTTTCAAATTCTCTATTAAAGTAAAGGTTTACATTAGTTTTTTTTTTGTCATTCTGAAGAAATAAAGATTCTGCTTGACATGTTAAGTGCTAAGTCATTACCAGAGTAGTGTAATAGTATTTGCATGTACGTATGAGTTGACTAGATAATCGAGTTTAACCAATAAAGATTAAATTGTTGGCAAAAAGGCGCAATGATAGTAATTTACTATTTTACAGTTAACTTCAATAGGGCCCCAACGCAAAGGCAAGAAAAAACACACACTAAATATATATGGTCAGTTTTAAATCTCTTTGCGTTGGGTTGATCTCACACCTAGATGCCCCACTGGGGAGACCGTTTTGGCCAAACGCAAAAAAAAGACGCACGGAAAAAAAAAAGAATTTTTTTTTTCAAAATTAGAATTTAATTTTTAATAACGTCATTATTATGAAGATGACATTATAAAAGAGAGCAGCCATTAGAGTTAATTCCGACACAATTTGGAGACATTTTGAATTTTAATAATATGATGAAAATGGGTATGTTTTCTGGGAGAAAATACCAAGAGAAATGTATCTAAATTATGGTAACTTACGATATTTATAATTTACTATAGGTAAAGTTTACTGAGCACTTTTTCACATTTTGAACATTTTTTTTATTTCATAATTATATACGGTCTGGGCTCTTGGCGCGCCTTTCAGGCCTAGAATGGGGGGGGGGAAATAAAGAAAAAAAATTCAAGGAAGATTTTTCAGAAAAAAAAATTAGAAAATTGGCCATTCAGCATATGTTTTTTATCCCAAGAAAGTAGTGCTCTGTTTTCAAAGGCATTAACAACCATAAATTAAAAAAAACAGCATGATAAAATCATCAAGTTTACAATGAGTTTTATAAATTCAATGTATATGTGACAATACAAATTTGAACGATTTTTGATTGTGTCCCTGTTAGGTTGAATCCCATTTTTAATCGCGATTTTGACATACAAACGTGCTAAAGTTTTCAACACTTTTTATTGACAGTAATTTGACAAGCTCGTTTTTTGCAGCATTTTGCATAGTATTTGAAATATATATATAATATAGGCATCATCACACTGATAGCATCGCTTTGTGTGTATGTTAGTGTGCATAACTTTAAACTTTAAAGTCAAAGTGGTGTTTATAAAACGTTATTACTAATGTCCATTTTGACAGAAACATTCTAGTCAGTTTTTTTGCACTAAGGCCAAGTCAGTTTTTTTTTGAGTTTTCATGCTTTTTGGGAAAAAATCTTTAAAATCATGTCTTTTTACGTTTTTTTTTTGGATGAAGACCTCCCCCCGCTGGCACATTTATTTCTATAAAATCATGTCTTTTAGAACTTTTTCTCAGCACTAAGGTCTTAAAAATTAAGGTTGGTTATAAGGTCAAGTCAGTTTTTTAAACCTTGACCTTATAAATAACCCCCTATACAATTGTATGGTTATTAGAGGGACTCATCAAAATTCTGATCTCATCTTATAGCCAAGACTGTACTTATACAACGTTTTGACTTATATAACGTAGCCCCTGTATTATGCATTTGCATTTTGCTTTAGTATAATGATATTTATGCTGCAGTTAGTTTAATTATCTCGGTGATGACGACATTTCTAATCGAGAGTTACGTTCTGATCACTGATATTTAGTCATATTATGCTCTTAAGATTTTTAAGACCAGTGCTTAAATATATATTTGTATTAATATTACTAGATTCACACATCGAAAAAGATAATTTTATGAAAAAAAACAATCGACTGAAAAATCTTTTGTTTTTATACGAGAAAAAAATTAGTTTAGTGGCGTGTTTCAGCGTAAATTTGAAAGGTTATTTTTCTGGAGAAATATCTATAATATTCCGCAGCAGGATCTTACAACATGTTGGAATCATATAATTCTTGTACAGGGGCTTTGGTTATTAGGTCAGCCAGTTGTGCCGTTATACTGTCAAGTCAGTTTTTTTTCTATGGAAATCATGTCTTTTTAAACATTTTTTGGGTGAAGACCCAAATTTTTTATACATAAGGGTTGGTTATAAGGTCAAATCATGTCTTTTTTCACCTTTTTTTTCGAAAGAAAACCATAAACGTTCACCCAAAAGAAATATCTGAATCCTGTGTATATTTTATTTAAGTTGGTTTTAACGTCATAGTTTATGAGTCAAAATTTTAGGGTATTTTTAGTGTAGTTATGTCCAACCCCTTTTTTAATTATTTGAGCCTGTTATTGATTCTGTTATTGATACTGTTTGTTTTTCTTCATTTGTGGAAAAATTATTTTCTTTCAGATGTTTTAGCGATTTTATGGTATTGATACGCGATCAGGATGCGAGGATATACTGTATCACCTCGCGTCTCGCCGGTCTGTGGTGGTTTGGACCTTATAATCGAAGGTGTTGATTGCGAACTCCTAGAGCAACAGCGGATATCCGTTTTATGTGCCATTGAAGGATCAAGTCAAAGACATATTTGCTCCACCAATCCAGACTACGCAAACCCCAAAGGAATGTTTCAAAAATATATTACAATACCCGCGTCGAATCGCATTTAGAAAAATTGGGCTCGTTATAACGTCCCTCACCCGGCTTTATCCGAGTTGGCAAAATTCAGAACTGGAATTCCATATATTTATATTTTGACATTTTTTACATATAAGCAATTGTTAAAATCTATCCCATATATGTTTAAAATATTTTGGATCAATTTGAGCAATATTTTATAGGGGGCCTAGTTATAAGGTCTGTCATTTTGAAGTCAAAACAGTTGTTATAAGCTAACAATTTTTTTCAAATACAGTTAGGGGTATCTAGATATGCATATCTCTCTAAATGTGCACGTTTTTCGGGAATCTAAAATGCACATCTAGAGACCCCTAACTGTAAATTTTATTCAAATAGTGTTAAATTCAAGTCAGTTTTTTTTAAGTGGATCAAGCCAGTTTTTTTTTTTGGGGGGGGGGCTGACCTTATAACCAGATCCCGTGTAGCCTATTAAAGCCTATAGTCATATCATATAACTCATATGACAAAAAAATTCGGATTTTGCCAATTCGGCTAACCCTAATGGCCACCTAAGTTAACTAAAATTATTTTATTTTTGAATCACAGGGTAGCGGTAATATGTGCTATTCCGGAGCATGAACCGGCCGAAGAATGCACTTTATCCCTCGTTTTCTTTGGTCGGTTAAATCGAACGACGGAGACTGTACCACTTGGCAAGTTTTCATACGAAACCGATCAAACCCAATTGCTAGCGGTCTACTTGGCGCAGTCTGTACATGATGTCGAGTCCCTGGAAGACTGGGACGAAATTCGGGGAGATGGTTTTTCCCTAATTGACGAAGACTTTTCTACACTCGATGATCGCCTATCGTGCGCTTTTCATCATTTACTCCTGCCGGATAATTGGTCCTTACTTGGGGATCATAAGGAGCAAGTGGCCCGCGAGACTTTGTATCACTTCTGCGTTCGGCTTGGACTCGTCAAGTTCATTCGGCTTCTTTTTACGAAACCAGGAGCAAAGTTGTGTTTACAGGATGGGTATTAGCCATTTTCACCAAAAAAGGGTATACGTTTTTTAAGGAGGGGACATAGGCTTTGTTTGCAAACTCTCGCCAGAAAAGTTGCTACAGCGGCTTTAATTTACGATGAACTTTAATCGTTTTTTTTTAATCACTGAGAAATATTTCGGTGTTACAGTGTTTAATTTTGTTGGCCAATAACTCGGGCCACATACCACAGAGTCTTGAACTTGACAAAAATGGAATTCTAAAGCGGATTTTCAAGAAATTTGCTCTGTTTTGATTGTAAACGAAGAGTATTAATAACGCGCATAATCCGCTACACATGGTGCGCAGTTATCTTGCGAAAATTGCCGCTTATCTTGCGACTTTTCAGGAAAATTTTACCATCCACGAGCAGTTATCTTGCGAAAAAAAAATGTTTTTTTTATTGAAATCATGTCTTTTTAACTTTTTTTTCTATTGAAATCAAGTTTTTTTTTCAATAATATCATGTCTTTCAATTCAATTATGGGAACCTTGAATTTTAAAATGGTTATAAACTGAACTCAGTCTTATTTTGCGAAAATTTCTAGCAAATACCGCCTACGCATTGAGCAGTTATTTTGCAAAAAACGCTTATCTTGCGACTTTTTGAGAACCAAGTTCGCAAGATAACTACGCAGTGCGCAATGCACTGCGCATCCTGTGTATACTATAGTCCTTAATTTTTAAAATCGAAATTAAAAATTTCGAGAAAAACACGTTTGTGCGAGCTTAAATGTTAGCACCCAATTTGTAGATTCCAAATCGCCATAATGAGCTGCCACGTTGTCTAGCTAGCAGTCGTCAACATGATGAGCTTTTTCGAATTCTTTCCGATTCTAATGCGGTTGATCGATATGCGCAGCCCCTGCCTGAAACGCACGATTTGGATCACGGAGCTTGTCTCAGATATACCGATAGACGCACTATTAACATCGATATTGATGTCAGTAATGAAGACACACGGAGACCCCTTAATGACGACATTCTATTATTCAGCGAACCACTTCATACCGATTCTGATCATTGCAATTTAAATTTAAGGAACGCTCTAAATAAAAATTTCAAGGGCACAACCTGATTTGGGCGAAAACTGACAATGTCGAAAATGAAACCTTTTTCTGGTTTCAAGTTTTCGCCCAGGGTGTGCCAATTCGAGTTCTACCAGCCATATACAGGCCGTACTACAGGGGGTCAAGGTGTGACCGCTATAAGACTAATAACTTATAAGGTTAAGTCATCTTTTTTGCACTAAGGTCAAGTCATTTTTTTGTGAAGCATGTTTTTTTGGAACAAATCTTTGAAATCATGTCTTTTGACGCTTTTTTTTGGATGAAGATTTCCCCCCGCTGGCACATTTTTTTTTCTATAGAAATCATGTCTTTTCACACTTTTTTTCTAGAAAATAATGTCTTTTCGAACTTTTTCCGACCACTAAAGTCTTATTGTAGAAATAAATTTTCAGATGGTTATAAGGTCAAGTCATTTTTGCCAAAGTGCAAGAAGGTCAAGTCAATTTTTGGGGCTTGACCTTATAACCAGAACCCCCTGTAGGTCAAATAGGGGACTTTCAAGGCCTCTCAGATACTATTTATGAATTTTGTAATCTACTACAGGAAAACTCAAGGACATTTTCAAAAAAAGGTTTTATGGAAGTTTTTCAAAAGGCAAATGACCTTAAATGTTAAATCAAATCGGTTTTCTATACCTTGACTTTATAACCTGTACGTTTATAAATTAGAGCCAAACCAGTTCAACCTCATTGGTCGATTCAACGCAGTATCTGGAGCCTCAGTTGCAAACATTACAAGAAATTCGGGACAATGTAAACTTCATTCAAAAAACATCAGATTCTTCGCGCCGCGTTTCCCAAATCACCCTTCACCTTTCCGATTCCCGCTCCAATTCATGTCCCGATGTTAATGACGAGCTGCCGGGAACACGTTCTAGAAAAGGAAGNCGACCCGATTCTGGAAATGTCGTTAGAATGAGACAGCGGACTTCATCGGAGGACATTGATGTTATGCCAGATGTCAAGGTTAGTCATTACTAGCATGAACTCCAGGAAATTTCGGTCAAAAATTAACAAGCCGATTTGTATAGGAAACATACCTCAGAATATGTTAACAGGGCCGTTCGATCTATTGGTGGTATTTAAAAATTCGAACTCCGATTATTTCATGGGCAAATAACTAAAAACAGCAAAATTATCGGTTTTGACCCATAAAAAGATTATAACTTCTTTATGTCATGAGTTTTGGGTTAATGAGTGCATACTACAGAAATGAAAATAGCTCCTTAGCGCCAACATGTGACATGCTAGAATTTTGATCAATTTTTTGAACTCCTCAAGGAGTTCCCCAAATGGTCTTAATTAACCCGGCATATGATGTTTCATCAAATTCTCAGTTGTATTTCAACATGATAATTTTCCCGGACTTCATCCTAGTCATCACTAAAGTGAAATCAGTTTATTTAGACAATATTAATTAAGTTAAGGGGGTATAATAAGGGTGGAAAATCATGACAAATCAGACATAAAATTAAGTTTTGGTCGGCATTCCAATCAAGGTATGGCGTATCTTTTTGGTTTCTCTCATAAAAATTTGGACTACTCATGCAACTGAATATGATTCCTTTTTTTATTTTTCGGTTGTTTGATAATAAGTCTTATACATTGGTGGACTTTTTTTAAATATTAAACTTAACGTTTTATAATTTCCATTTTTGGTTCACAAAAATTGCCAGTAGAAAATCTTAGGTGCTGATACCACTACTCCGGCAATTTTTGAATTATCGGTTTGATTTTTTTATGATTAGTAGCTATGACAATTTTAGATCTGGTGACTGAGCCGGATTTTTGAATTTGCTCCTCGATCACGGAAAAATCACGTACAAGAGCCGCAAGTTCACTTTGAAATATAATTTGATACAGGGATTGTTAGTGGTAAAAAAATTTACTAAAAATTAACTCCTAGGAGTTTTCATGTGTATATTCAGAGGCGATCAATAATAGCTCAGCATTTATCGGATTCGCTGAATACCGGAGATCGCCGTCATTCATGGCACGAATCTGAGCAAAATTTAACCGAAGATTTCGTCGATAACGCAGCATTCATTCCACGCTCGAGATCATACGAACATATTGGTAAGTAATCATATTCCCCTTTAACCCCTCGCCGCCACTTTATTTCGTCTAGTCTTTATGGAAATGTACAGGGGGTCTGGTTATAAGGTCACAAGGTGTTACCGTTATAACTTTTAAGGACAAGCCATCTTTTTTGCGCTAAGGTTGAGTCATTTTTGAAGATAAATCATGTCTTTTTTCACTTTTTTGGGTTTAAATTTAGAACGCGACATTTACGTTTAGAACGACACGGGTAAAACAAGGGTAATAATTTTTTTATAGAAATCATGTATTTTTGGACTTTTTTTTTGCACTAAGGTCAAGTCATTTTTTTGGCCGTGACCTTTTTTTTGATTTCCGACCGGAAGTAACGGGAAATCGGTAAAGGTACAAAATTACCGGTTACTTGAATATAGGGTTTTTACGAAAATGACCTTATGGACTTTGTATTTTCAGATGAACCCGATTTATCAAACGACGAAACCGGCGAGCCAGTGGACGTACCGGTCATTACTGCCAACCCAGGCGAGGTCATCCAGCTCGACGATATTTTAACCACTAATCGCCGCAAAAGCCATGACGAGAATCGTCGCCGCGCGATAATCATCAAGGACCAAAAGGGCGGCCCGATGAAGTCCGATTCGCTCAAATCCGAGTCGGAACTGACCGAACGTCAAAAACTGGCCGAACGTCTAATGGACGAACGAACGCCTGAGATACCTCAAAAACTCCTCAAGAGCCCCCCAAAGCCAAATAATAACACACGGAAAATGTCGTTTTTGAATTCGATTTTGCCCGGGCGACAAGATCGAAAAGTTCGAAAGGGAAGCTCGCCCAGAATGATGCATCGACAAATGCCCATTATTCATCAGAGCGATACCGATACGGATACCGAAAATAAAAAGGTCGTTTTTGAATTAAAACCGGTAATGTCCCGTTTTGTGTTGACTGCCCAAGCGACATAATTTGAATTTGTAAAAAAAGTATAGGGGCTCTGGTTATTAGGTCTAAAGCTGAGACCGTAATGACTTATAAGGTCAGGTCAGTTTTTCAAAACATACTACAGGATGGTTGATCATAAGGTCCG
>SCLG01000436.1:4533-38849 GCA_004367875.1 Oikopleura albicans
TGTGTTGACCTACAATTTGTATAACTATGGAAAAATCAACAAAAACATACGGTTGGACACCCTAACTGTAATCGTGGCGTTCAGCAAACCATGGATGTCGTTTAACCGCTTCAAGCGTGATCCTCTGGGTTGGTTCGTAGGTCAAAAACTGTTGGATTAACTCTCGTGCTCTTCCGGAGAGGAGTATTTTCGGGTGAAATCGAACCGTCACCTTTTTCGAACTATTCGCATGTTTCATTATTTGTTTATCAAAGGGCATTGATTTGGTAAGCATCGTGAATAAAATGACGCCCACGCTGTAAATAAGGTTCGAATCGAGTTAGAACTTACAAAATGAATTAACTCGTAGAATACGTCGCTCTATACTTGTCGTCCATTTTATCACATGAATTTTTCGAAAATTTAAAATACACGCCCTCTTCTTTCGTGCCATTCCGCCGCCCAAAAAAATGACAAGATACCAGCAAAAATATAAAGATACGTGTTTGTGGGAAAAAAGTGCACCCTCGGGGAAAATAGGATGCGATAACCCTATTGCGGTACAAAATGGGCCCGCGAAACGGGGCTACATAGGATGCGATTACCCTATTGGGGTACCGAATGGGCCCACGAAGCGGGGCTACATAGGATGCGATTACCCTATTGAGGTACAGAATGGGCCCGCCAAGCGGGGCTTAATAAGATGCGATTACCCTATTGGTGTACAGAATTGGCCCGCGAAGCGGCGCTAAATAGGATGCGATTACCCTATTGGTGTACAGAAAAAGCGCACCCTCGGGAAAAAAGTGCACCCTCGGGCATTTTGACAAGTTCAAAAAATAAAGAATGGAGATTTTTATTTTCGAACCTTGGCTCCAAACGTCGGATAATTTAGCATCAAAAGGCTCCTTACTGTCACTTAAAACTTCTGGTGCAATGTAACCGTCAGATCCGCAGCGTGTCAAACAGAGGTTATTGTCAGATTCCAAATGTCGCGAAAAACCAAAGTCCCCGAGCTGTAGTTGGCCATCTTTTGTCAAAAACAAATTTTCCGCCTTTAAGTCTCGATGTGCTAAAATACAGAAAAGTTTATGGTCCATTTGGCCATTGTTAAAGAGTTTTATGCGTTTCAGAATACATTTCCTTACTAACGTTTAAAGTTCTATGATTTTGCAAGATTGGTTTTTGAGTTTCGACCAGCAGACTGTGGCACTATTGTCTCAGGAGATTAAAAACGGAAACGCCGGAGATAAGGGACCGGGTCAGGTAATGTATAAAATTAATACACCGGGTGCGCAGTTATCGGGCGTTTTTTCCATATTTTTGGATATATATGACCAAATTTCCCGCTGGTGCTGTTATCGGGCACCCTCGTGCTGTTATCGGGCGGTTTTTTTTTGCATTTTTTACCTTATTACGCTTCCGCCCTAAGCAGTTATTGGGCGCCCGATTAAGGTTTTTTGTCGTGAAACCCGCCCGATAACTGCGCACCCGGTGTGTAATTTACAAACCTATTCCATTATCGTGCAAGTATTGAACAGCGTCGATGAGTTCGAGCAGCAATCGTCTGCCCACCCGCTCGCTAACCGCACCCCGCATTTGGAGATACTGGAGCAAATCGCACTCACATAATTTGCAGACAATAACCGTCGAATGGTCAATAGTTAGTACTTGGTAGACTTTAACGATATTTGGGTGGTTGACTTTTTGTACAATGTCGATCTCGCGGTTTAAAAACCCATTTTTGAAACGATCGTCAACCATTTCATCAACGCGAATTACTGAAATAATTTTGTCACTTTTGAAATTTGTAACCAGCAGCGGTATTGGTAGATTTAGTAGAAAAGGGCAAACAGGGAATTTTTCTCTTTAGGGGGCCCTGTCGGTACAAATCAACTTTTGATCAATCAAACCGAAGATTGGCGGGCTCTATAATTTGAATATGCCATTTTTCCGCAAAACGTAGGATTTTCCCATTTTTTACCAGACCTACCATTATAGGCTAGAATTTATGACACATCTGACACATTTGAAACGTCTTAAAAATTTTAACTTTTCATAAAAAGTTGGCCTTTTTGAGCTATTTTGCTGTTTTTATAAAATAATGACCGTTTTGATGCATTAAAGTCTTTAATTTAAAGACCCCCTAACAAAATATTAATACTGGCATTTCCAGCCAATTTGAGAATTCTGAAAAATTTTCTTTAGACTAGAGATATTCTTGTGAAAACTTCAAATTAATAAAAAAGTTTGTGGACCAATCACACTACTTCCGCAGTTATCTTGCAAAACGGCAAAATTATGATGTATAACATTTCTGCAAAATAACAGCGTATGCAAAAAATGATGAAATTTTACTATAAAATGGAGAAATATTACATGTCGGCAAGATAACTGCGCAAGTGGTCGTTCTAAATTATAAATAAGGCGAGGAGTTCTCCCTGCAGGTTTGTTTGCTTTTCCACTGGGAGTTAACTCCAGTGGGTCACATTGTTCGCGTTGTGTGCACATCAACTGTAACCCGTAAGGGACTCTGTGTAATGATCATTACACAATACGGTCTTTGTCAAGACCGTTAGGGACCATAAGATATGGGCCATAACTTATTTTATCTATCAAAATTTATGGCCAATTTTGTTGCAAAGATTGTTTTACGAGGTACTCGAGCATCACGAATTCATCTAAGTCGATAAAAAAAAACTCAGATGTCTTCAAAGTCATCTCAGGAAGATTTTTAGGAAATGTTTAAACAAAAAATATCCCAAAAAAAATTTATCTCCGATTTTTGTTCCAAACTTTTTTCCAGGAAGTTTGGTTTGGCCCGTTTATCAGCGATTTTGATGAGATATGAGCGCAAATAGGCGGTTGTGTGACGATCGTCACACACTGACCCCCAAGAGTTAAGATTCATACTTACTTTTAACGGCTATGTTTTTAAATTGCCCCTCTGCTATTTCCCACTTGGCGGAATAAACAGATGCAAAACTTCCGGCGCCAATTTTTTTTAACAAAACGATTTTGTTACGTCGAAGTTCATCTGATTCACGAGTGAGCATTCAATACAAACAAACACTAGTTGCACTTATAGATAATTATTCAATAAATAAAAATTCTAATATTTTTTTTACAATTTTGCTGAAAAAACAACAATGCTCCGGAAACAAGCGGGTCTGGCAACGAACTGATCCCTTCACAACTTTTCGATGCTCATTTTTTGTCCGAATTCTAGAAGTTATGTATAATTCCTGGAAAATGATCCCGAAAACAAATCAAAGACAAAAATTATCAAGTCGTTCGGAATTTACCACTCATGCTGTAATTCGGCAGTTTTTTTTTATTTATGGAAAATGTCCGCTTGTGTTTTTTGTTTGATATCAAGGATATTATATTTTACCATAAAAATAAAGAAATGACAAAAAACTTACATGAATTTTGTTAACTTGCCTGGTGTTAACTTACGTAGGTAGGTGGCGAATAAAACCAGATGAAAACAAGTTTTTTTGGTTTGGTGGACAAATTTCCAAATTATAGGTTTAAAGAACTTTTAGATACACCACCTGTCTACGTAACTTAACAACACATAAGTTAACAAAATTGGCGTAACTTAACAGTTTTCTCGCGGCATCTTTTCCGCCTACGCCCTACCTACGTAACTTAACAAAAATCACGTATTTTAACAAAACAAATTCTGTCTTTATTTCTTTTTTTATTTTTATTTCAAAACGTTGTCCCAGTATAACAAACAGTTGTTCTGAACGTGAATTAGACCATTGGTAGGGTAGAAGTAGGTATAGAGTAAACAATTTTGACACGAAAATCTAGAAAAAAAGGTCTAAATTGACGTAACTTATCAGTTTTCAAAAAGTTTTCCATCCCTTCCGCCTACGCACTACCCTCTTAACTTAACACTTTTTGTTTCGAAAAATTTTGTTAAGTTACGTAGACATGTGGTGTATATGTGTTGAGAGGTTAAATGATTGAGAACTTTTATTCTAATTTTAAACAAAACAACACAATGAAAATGTGTGAAAACTACATAATACAAATTGTACATTATGTCGTCCATCGTAAAGCAGCTAGTATTTACGCGTCACTCAAAAATGCGACGCAAAGTTGTTAGAACATGTGCTAAAATGTTTCTTACAAAACCGCTGTCAAAACAAAGCGTCATATTTTTGGCCTCATCTCAAGAGAACCACTTTTTTTACTCTGTATTTTGCCAAACCATATAAACAAAACGCGGTTGTCTTTTTTTTGAGTTTCGCGCTCCTTTTCAAAAATTAATTTTCGCAGAACCGCAAAAATTTAGATGCGTAACCAAAAAAGAAAAACGTTTTAATTTGATAAAATCGGCATTTAATCGAATTCACGAACTCCGATTGCCAAAAAATAACTGGTATAATCCAATTTGACGTCTTTACATCCCGAAGTCACTTTAGGCTAGAATTGATAGAAAATATTGAAAATATGGAATTTTTTTTATACCATAAAAATGAGCCAGAGTAAAATTTTTTCAGTTTAAAGATAACACCAGGAATTTTACGCCTATCGAAATAAAGCAAACTTTTACTGGATACAGGCATCTTTAACTCTCAGGGGGAAGGAGTTTTTGGGAACCCGTAGGCGGAAAATGTGTGTATATATACACACACTTAAAAAATCACAATAATTCGCAATTACTAAAAAAACTGGTGAAACCAAGTTGTAGAGCTCGTTTAAATACGTCGATCTGATTATTCAGAATTTGATTTGGGCCACCAGGGCCCCCTAGAGATCTGTTTGAAATCTCCAACCTACGCAAAAAAGGGGGGTCAGCGATACTCGTTTTGACCTACGGGGCCTCCATATGCCTTAAATCGACGAAAAAACAAGTCTTGTGTATATATACACACACTTCCCCCTGGGAGTTAATTAAATTCAGGATCCTTGAGTGTGAAAAATATCTGGTTTAATCCAATTTGACGTTTTTTTTCTATAATTTGGTTTTATCCCGACCGTTGAGGCGACTTTTGAAAGTAGGTGAAGTAAAACATTCGAAACATACATTCCATGGCTGATAAAATATATAAACGAAATTCTTCGGTGAGTTGGCAATAATAAATGGCAACGGACATAAGAGGGGAAAACCAGTCAATGAATTTGTGTTTAGCATCCTTTTCATTTTTTTATTTTATTTTTTTCGGCTCGTTCTTGCGTGTTTTTTAAAACGGAAAACATGCATTTTTCGATGGGACATTGTTTTCAGAATGCTCGGTTGAATTATTCTAGGACCGGATCAGTCTGATACAAATCGAACTAGTGTTAATCGAACTAGCTCTTGTAAAAACCATTGTTGGAATTGATGCGTCCACTCAGTTTGAGTTAATTTCATATACTATATGATATACAGTTGATGACGTAACGAGTTGACACTTTCGTTACCGATTTTTTCGTCAAAAACTGTCAACTTGTTCCACTTTGTCAACTTGTTACGTCACTTTTGCCCCTTTTTTTTGTCTATTTTTGCCCAAAAAACGCCCAAAAACTGTCAACTTGTGGGGAACTGTCAACTTGTGTTGTGTCAACTCGTTACGTTGACTGCGCAGTGCGTAGGCGACTTAGTGGCGGTTAATAGCAAATGAGGGTGAAAGGGTTAACTGCAAACTGGCGGCATGCCGAGCTATGACCCACCGTGTGCCCGGCACTTTTGTATTTTTCGTATTTTATATATTACGGTATGCTCTGACTTCACAGGTGGCCTTGTGGCGCAATGGATAACGCGTCTGCCTACGGAGCAGAAGATTCCAGGTTCGAGTCCTGGCAAGGTCGCATCTTTTTGTGATTGTAGGAGTTTTTAATCTCTGGTTTGAAGTTCAAGATCTCAAATTAATACATTAATATATTTACTGCCACCTAGCATCAATAATCGCATTATCCTTAAATTGATTTTTTAATATTAACCCCAAATTTTAAAATCTTTTAACTAGTGTTGAAAGCGTTGGGATATGTTGGCCAACGCCCAAGGCTCAACCAACCCGTTGGGAACGTTGGGAAAATTTGGAGCGTTCGCCAACGCTTGCGTTGGGCGCTCGGAAAAATTCGAGCGTTGGCCAACTTTTCCAACACTGCTTTTAAGTTAAAAGTTTTAACCCTCTACCGAAATCCCGGGATGTTTGTCCAGGCATTCCTATTTTTAACTTATAAAACGATTTTCTAATAAAATCGCTGATATAGGCGCGCACAAATGTAATTTGGCACCTGTGCACCACAGTGTGATCAAATATTACTCTTAATAATTGACGTGATTCTTATTCAATATGTTTATCCAATTTGCTATTTTTAATTACCATCCATGCTCCTATTAAGGACGCTTTTACTAGGGTCGTTTTTTCGCAAAAGAGTAGTTCAAAACTGTCAAAAATTGACCACTTTTGACTAGTGTCCTAATGGGGGTAGGGACTGTAATTAATTGAATTTCGTTGGAATATTCATATTTTGTTATCATTTGTGCAAACAAACTGGCCGTTTTGCGGTTCTAGCAAACTAAAGACAAAATAAACAAATTTTTGTCCAAAATTTCGTTAAAATGGATATGCTTCTAATCCAGATTTCTCTAAAATTAAAAAAAAACAATAATAATTAAAAACACATCTGAACAAAGTAGTTTTGTTTTTTGGTAGATTTTCACCTCTCCCGTCCGAAAAAATTTGTTCGTTTAGCTGTGACAGCGGACGAAAGTAAAAAAGTTTAAATTTTGTTATCAAAATTGGTGCGTCAAATTTTCTAATAAACTAAAATACATGTATGAAATAAACTCGAACATTTGTTATGTTTACGTAGAAACATATTGAATCAATTCTGTACTGTTTTCCGTTTAAAAAAAATCGATCCGTCTGGTTGTTATTAACGATGAAAGTCATTTTGGTAGTAAACTACCTGATCGGTCAGAGGGAGTTAATGAGAAATATGCATTTTCGCTAAAAAAAATAGGTCTACGCCTAAACTGTGATCGTTTTCTATTTGCAGCATGTACGGTATATGATGTACCGTAGTAATAAGTAACTTGTTATATATTTCCTGATTTATGGCAATAATTTTCGTATACAAATTCAAAATGAATATTTCACTTATCTTTACCATTAGTGGGTTGGAAAGCGTGAAACTTTATCATGGTCAAGATTCGAAAAAATGTTTTTCCATTTCTGTCTAATCAGTTGTTTAACCCACAATGTTTCCCGCGTCAAGTTGGTCAGTGCTCGAGATGGCGAAAATGGGCGAAAGCGATCATTTTCTCGCCACCGTTGGTAGAAATCACAGGTTTCCGAGCCGACAATTACCCTTTTTTTGCAACTTTTTTTTTCGTTCTTTTTATTTTGCTACCCAGCCGAACTTGAACAAATTGAACATTACTCATGTTCCTTTCATAAATGATAGTTTTTTTTTCTAAATGAACTTGTGATTGATTGCCAAATTATTATTCGTGTTGGCCCACGTCAAATGCGCTATTTAGAATAGGTTTATAAATGTAAAATTTTATTTACATGTATTCAATGTAAATATTCTAAAAAATGATTGCTATCATTGAGCCTAATTGAAGTTTGTGAAAAAATTTGAATCCGGAAATTAACCCTTCGAAGTTATTTTAATCAAACTTTCGAACTTGAGAAATGCTGACTCTGAATACACTGCTTAAGGGGTTATGCGACCACATTCGCCTCCCAAAAACGGCCTCATAAACCCTCAGACGGCCTTATAAACCCCTAGGACGTAGGCGGAATAGCTGGAAAATGTGCAAAACAAGGTGGCCTGATAAGCGCACGAGCGGGGAATTGCGCAATGCCGATTTGTTATTATCCATGGATAACCGACTCATTCTTTAATCTAAATTATCATTCTTTAATTAAAATAATATTATTTTATACATGTAATTTCCAGGAGTTTTGTTAACTTCTAGACACTTTGTTAACTTTAGAAGACAGTGCGTCAACTAAAAGGGGAACAGAGTACGCGAACAGACTGTTAACTTCTATGAATTTTGTTAACCACAACGTATCGTGATTCCCAATTATCAAATTTAACGCCCTGACGGGTTATCTTACCAAAGTTGGGTTATCTTACCAAAGTTGGGTTATCTTACCGCTTTTTAACCGTTTATAAAGATAAGATAACCCCTCAGGTGGTGTATTCGCTTTAGAACCTAGTTTCAATGTCTTACCGCTCTTGCTCATAATGGCCAATTGTGTACATTTCTAACCAAATTTTGCGGAAAAATAAAGTGAATTATGTTTTTTTGTTCTGTTTCTTACCAACCATAAGCACGGATTTGCGTTTATGTTTAATAATGGTGTCAAAGTAGTCGAGTTAATCAAATTCTGCATTACAACAAGTGTAAAATTGATTTTTGTGGATGTCCGTAAGAAAAAAAAGTCAGTGCTTTTTTCGGTCTTTTTTTGGTGTCAGTAGTGGCAAGTGATGACCTTTACTCGAGCTTGGGCATTCACTTTTATTTGGTCGGAAATGCCGCTAAGTAGAACACATTACCACTCTAGGCCTTTGAAAAGAGATTGCCGTTCTTTTAAGCTACCCTTTTTTGTGTCTCTTAAACCAGAAAAATAAATGTTTTCGCCAATTAGAACGATTGCTTGACACTCTCATTAAGTAACTAATGAAAAAAATCAGGAATAATTTGCTGAGTTCCCTTGACAGATTAGGTAGAGGTGGGAAAATTTTTCAAAAAACTATTATGTTTTGTGTGCAAAGTCGTTATTTTGCGTAGGTTGACACTTTCAAATAGCTCTGTAGCGGCTCATGGTGGGCCAAATAAACTTTTAAAATATCATTTTGACTCAGTTTGGCGAGCTCTATAACTTGGCTAGAACAATTTGTTTTATTTTTGAAAAAAATTTAATTTCCCCACTTCTACCAAATATGGTCTTATGAACTACGCANCCCAAAAATCCTTAATTAGGCTCCCAATATACGGTATGAATCACGTCCTTAATGAAAACATCACTTCTGCTAAAAACCGTCTTTAATAGGATATAGTCCTTACTCTCAATACGGACGCACTCAATAATGACAAAAAATGGACCCTTTATGACAATTCACTCCAATACGGACGCTATTTTCGAGAATCAAAAACGTCCGTATTGGAAGTAAGGACTGTAATCGTTTTCATTGATGCTGTTAAAATCAAGTATGGATAAAGCGATTCAAAGTTTAAAAAATATGCCCGGTAAAGCCTATCATGACAGAAAACTGGAAATATTGTGAAAAGTTCACACCATTCAATCAAATGCGGACCGGTATTATGTGGCCTATAAGACATTTGTATTTTCACAACAAAAAAAAGCAAATTTACGATAACGAGCTTTTCATCCGATTTTTGGCAGCCTGTATCCGCGGAAACCAAATGTCAAATTTGTGCCGTTGTGACAAATTTTTTACACAAAGTAGCTTATACAAAAAAACTACCAATCCATTGCTCAAACTAATCAGTCACATTATTTTAATTGCAAAATACCGGAGCAACTTTTTTTTTTGAAATCACAGAAAGAGCTATCGTACCTTTTTTTTCTATTTTCATGAACTAAAGAACGAGCAGTAGGTCTATTTAACTCAACTAGAATTATTGGCACTACCGGAAAACGGAGAAACCTGAAAACGGAGAAAATTTGCCAAACATGGCCTCTAAAATGCTCTCTAGCCCCAAAACTTGTCTCCCTTTTGAAGTTTTTTTATTTCACCAACGTAATCTACGCATCAAACTGCATCATATGTGTGAGTTTTAGAAACAAATATTTTTTTTCTGTATAAAATTTTCTCCGTTTTCTGGAAGTGCCGAATTATTCACTTATTTTGATTATGTAGATGATAATGTGATTCACATGGTTATAAGGTCCAAAAATTTATTAGAACAGCCGCGTTTTCTTGAAAAAAGGGATGCTTCTTCGGGCTGTTTTGCTGAGACGATGGATAAATGCATTAAAAAACACACACTGGGAAAGTTACAACTTATTTTACCCTATCACTCAAGGTCACTCAAGGTCAAAGGTACTTTTTTTATTTCTTCAGAAGGCAGATTCTTTTGTTGTTTTCTCAATATATAATACAGGAGGCTTAATGATTTACATGATTTGGAGAAATAGCAGGAAGAAAATTGTCACGTGTTTATACATGTGACACCGATCGCGTCCTATTTATTCTCGTCTGAATTAATTGTGTTTGATTTCGAATCTGTTGAGGTTGATAAGAGTGAATTGTTGTATCGTCCCAGATGACGCAAATTTTAGAAGAACGTTCAGAAGACGCCACCGGATTCGAGGAGGTTAAGGACGCCACGTGAACTTCGTAGTCAGAATTGGACTCAGAGTGGGAAGAATCTGTCGACACCTAAAATACATTGAATNCAAATGGTGTGGTCGCGAAAGTACTCATAAACGTTTTTTTCGCGACCACGGAATCCGTGGCACGGATGATCGCGAAAGTACCCCACTCCACCGGAAAGTATGAGAAAACAAAAGAATTTAAAAAATCGTTGATAGTAAGTTTTACTGATTAAAAGTGGCGAAAAAAAGCGTTGCGTTAAGATAAAAAAAGTCGGGAGATAAAAAAGCGTTGCGTTAACGTACGTTGCGTTAACGTATGGAGTGGTGTATATCAGCATCATTGATAAATATTTGGAGCAAATGAGCCCTTATGTAAACTTACCGTGTTAACTTTTTGGTTTGATCCGGATTCCGTGCCGTATCCATCATCTTGTGCCGAACGACCCGTCGAGCCCGATTCTGAGTTCAGATTGTTTCCAACCAATCCGATTGTTCCCAATCCTATAAGTGTCGAGTGAATCAAAATGAATAAATTAAAACTCAATTGTCGCATTAAATGTACACAGGTGCGTCAATTTGATTCGGCACAGGTGCCCTTCAAACTTTCAAGGTACCATTTAGAAGCTTTTCTTGATTTCACACAAAATAGGTACATTCAAAAACAAACCAAAAGAAACAATATCGTGAATTGGATCTGTTAATACGGAACGTTGCAAAAAGATCGCAATGGTTAAATTTGAAAATTATTGTTAACTCTCAGGGGGAAGGAGTTTTTGGGAACCCGTAGGGGGAAATGTGTGTATACATACTTAAAAAATTCACAATAATTCGTAATAATTCAAAAAAAACTGGTAAAGTCAAGTTGTAGAGTTCGTCAAACTACGCCGATTTGACAATTCAGAAATTGATTTGGGCCACCAGGGCCCCCTAGAGAGCTGTTTGAAATCTCCAACCTATATACGCAACCTAGTATACGCAACCTAGTATACGCAAAAAATACCGCCAATGTAATTTTTTCGAAAAAGTTGAGGGGGGTCAGCAATACTCGTTTTGACCTACGGGGTCTCCATATGCCTTAAATCGACGAAAAAACAAGTATATATACACACACTTCCCCCTGGGAGTTAATTAACCCAATACCGTACACCCGCTGTACGTATACCCACTGTACGGTCCCGGATTTAAACGTTGTCCTTTTTAAGACGGTACGGTACCATCGGTACCTAAAAACCAACATTTTCAGAATTTGACTCAGAGTTTTTATGGCCATTGGCCGCTGAGTGTTCTTCAAGAATACGGTGTATGTTAACTTGTTCAAAAAGTACTAAAAACGAATTTGTTAACTTGTGGGGTTTCGATAATTGATTTCACACAAATAAGTACACACAGAGACTCTAAATTGAATCAGCCAAAAACGAAAACGTTTTTTAAAAACTAAAATGATCCAAATATTTAAATCAGACAGCTAAAAAAAAAATCGCGAAATCTTAATCGTATCATAATTTGGTAGATTTCAATTAAGTTTATTTCCTTCCATGTGGGGAGAAAATCACTGTCGACCCATGTCCTGTTTGTATAAAAAAAAAGTGGGACCCATTATTTAAAAAAAATGCAACGAGCTTAGTGGTTTGGCGGTGGTTTGGTGCCGATGAGCTGGTGGGTGCTGACAGGTGTCCGCTTATTTTCTCTAGATAACTCTACTTTTTTTCATTTTTTTTTTCAACACCATATTGTGTATGGAACGGAACATCACAGGTGTCCCCAGAAATAATTAGCACCCCACGGACCAACACAAGAAAACTAATTGCAATTTTCTTTGTCAACAATTATGGTAACGCGTGTAGTCGTTACAACACTCCAAATAACGGCTTCGTTGAACTGTGACGTTTTCTTAAATGTTAAAAAATAACGTGTGTGATCATTAATCATGTGGTTAGGAATTTGAAGCCACAAGGTTTGACACAGTCGCCGAACAACTCATACCAGTTTCTAGATATTATATGTCAATCATGAAAATTGTTCGCCTCTAGAAAACAAGTTAAACACTTTCTACGAGTTTCTAGATATTATATGTCAATCATGAAAATTGTTCGCATCTAGAAAAAAAGGTAAACACCTACCGGTTTCTAGATATTATATGTCAATCATCAAAATTAATCACATCGAGAAAAAAAGTTAAACACCTCACTGAATATGTTATTTAGCAGGCCAATAATGATATCAAAAAACAAGCAAATTCGCCATTTTGATCCTTTGAAAAAGAATATTGAAAACAGGGACCCACTTTTTTAACGCGAATTGTTTTAGCGCAAAATTTTTAACATGGATTTTTCTAACGCGGAATTCTTCTATGTTGATTTATTTTTAGACGCGAAACTTTTTTAAACGGAATTTTTTGTGTGATTGACTTTTTTAACGCGGATATTTAGAAAAAAAAATGTGTTAAAAATGTGGTGGTCAGTAAGTTTCTCCCGTTCAAACCCGTACCCACAGTAAGTTATTTAAATTTAAATTTAGAAAGTGATATGAGTTGTCTGATGTTCCGTGAGTATGAAGTGCATCCTCTAATTTTTGATTCATCATTTTTGCAAATGGAAAAAAAGTATTCAAAACAAATGTCGAACAACTGGCGAAATTGGGGAACCACAATGTAGTTTTTTTCTTTCAACATTTGGAAAATTCCGCGACATTGATGAAATCAAAAGCGAAGAATTCGCCAAAGTAAACCGCCGCTCTATTGTGGTCAAAATTAAAACGTCCAAGAAATACAAAAAAAAAGTCCCAAAAATGTTTACCATATGTTTGGGGAGGACTTGAACCGAGTGGTAATTCAGAGGTATACTAAAACGGTACCAGTCGCAAAATATAATGACCGCACATTCATAAACAAGGGCTCTCTGGCAAAGATAATGCTTCCATAAAAAAAAGTTTGGTACAGGTTTCATCTGGCGCAGGGGATTCCGGGGCTTCGAAATGTTCTAAATATCACCGGTGCCAATTTAGACCACAATGAATTGGCCAAAACGTCATGATGGATGAAAATTAATGACAAAAGTTTTTGTTATGAGCGTTTGATAGGAAAAATAAAAGACTTTTTGAAGAATGGTGAATTGGTCGAACCTTTTACGATCAATTGCAGATTCTCTGGATTTTTTGAATTGCAAGACACCGCCTTTTATGGTAATAGTTTATGGGGAAAAGTTTATGTTTTAAAGTTTCCATATAAAACATGAAAAACACAAGATGCGCCGATAACCGGCCACGAAAATCCTCCCAAAAAATTGCGACATAACGGCTCAATACGTAATCGTCAAATACTGTTATCGCCGAAAAAGCCGGTTTATGGGGAATTGGCCGGTTCATGGCGCACCCTGCGTATTTTTATATGGAAATTAAAAAAACGTTAATAAATATGCTACTACTGGTGTGGGTCGTCAGTTTGTCACCGAGCTCGACGCGGGTCTTACAATAGATAAGACCGAGTACTGTTTTAAACCTACAAGCGAAATGTGCTCGGTGACACTTTTTTGCTCACACCAGTAACAGAACATTTAAACGTTTTTTTATAAATTTTGGGAAAATTTTCGCAGAAACGGTTAACCGCGGTTCTAAAATCTGGTTGTTGTAAGGTTATTGCGAAAAATATTATTTGAACGAGTTGGTCATTCGAGAAAAAATGGAAAAGCGTGAAAATGTTCTAAATATGATGATTACCATATTAGACCACAGTGACCGTGTCAGAACGTCATGCGGGTTAATTCGTTAATGCGGCAAATGCACACTATTTTTTCACCAGTTAAAAAATCATTTTTTTTCGGTTTGGTTAGTTCTAAACTGACCAAACAATCGTACCTCGGTTTTTTGCATGATCTGGATTAAGCTCTTCGATGCCAGTTGAGTACAGTTCATCGTGTGAAGCTCGTTCAATTTTTGTGGCGCCCGAAAATCCCGACGAGTGAATGATTTCAATTGGATGCTCGAAATTTGATGCAAAATGTTTATCATTTCGACTGTCACCGGCGATATAATCATTCCGGCCACTCTCCTAGATTTTTTATTTTTTATTAAATTTGCCGTTTTCGCAGTTATTAGACTGTCAAGTTTGAATCGTCTGGCAAATCATCAAGTTTAACGGCACTAACGGAAAACGGAGAAAATTTGCCAAAAAAAGCCTCTAAAATGCTCTCTAGCGCCAAAACGTGTCTCCTTTTTCAATTTTTTCTTACACCAACGTAATCTACGCATCAAACTGCATCATATGTGAGTTTTAGAAAAGTTTTTTTTTTCTTTAGAAAAATTTCTCCGTTTTCATGTTTCTCCGTTTTCCGATATCGGAAACTATAGTGCCAATTTAACGCCTGCGGCCCTGTTTTAAATTTCCTGTTACTGTCCCGACAGTGCCAAACGGCCCTGTTCCTTGTAACTGAAGGGCCCGATTGTGCCTAATTATTCTTATAAGTCTACAAAGCTAAAGCTTCTATTGGAATTATTAGACACGGCCAATTTGGCGTATAACAGGAGGTATAAAATTATTAACACCCCTAACCAGATGTCAATTTCCGGTTAATCGAAAATTAACGTTAACAAAAAATAACCGCAACCAGGGCTCGGCACAATTGGCTCGCTTTGGCTCGGTCAGAGTCAAAAAATTTTAAGCTAGAGCGAGCCAAGCCAAGCCGAGCCAAAAAAGTTTCGAGCTAGAGCGAGCCGAGCCAAGCCAAAAAAATTTTCTCCGCTCAAATGCCGGGCCGAGCCGAGCCAAAAAAATAGCCAATTGTGACGAGCCCTAGCAGCAGCAGCTAACTCCCATATAGTGATTTGGTCCAAAAATACCACATACCGGTTTGAGTTTGAGGCGATGTTCGCGTGGAAAAAACTTTAATTTCAAACACGCGATGAAAACCAGCAGGAGCAGAATAACCAACATTCCAATAACGATTCCAACTTTCGATCCAAGTGCCAAACCTAGTCAAATAAATAAGTAAGTCCGTGAGTGAGATAAAACAAATAAAACACAAAAAAAATCTCCAAAAAAATCCCTTTGAAAAAAAAACAAACCACACGTTTTCAGTGACCCCTGTAAACCAGTTAACTCCCAGGGGAAAGTGTATGTACACACGACTTGTTTTTACGTCGATTTAAGGTATATGAAGGCCCCGTAGGGCAAAACGGGTATTGCTGACCCCCCTTCAACTTTTCGAAAAAATTACATTGGCGGTATTTTTTGCGTTGGTTGGAGATTTCAAGCAGCTCTCTAGGGGGGCCTGATGGCCCAAATCAATTTTTGAATAATCAAATCGACGTAGTTTGACAAGCTCTACAACTTGGTTTTACCAGTTTTTTTTTTAATTATTTCGAATTATTGTGAATTTTTTAAGTGTGTATTTACACACATTTTTCCCCTACGGGTTCCCAAATACTCCTTTCCCCTGAGAGTTAATGTATGTTATAACAATCGCTTTCTAAAAACATTTCTCGAAGAAAAAACTGAAAGAAAGGGCGATGATCGGTAACGGGTTGAAAGAATTCGATTAAAGGCATTGCTGGGTACAATTGGGACGCTCTAAAGTTGGCGAGATGACCTTTTGTGTGAGAGATTCTAGGAATGCGGGTAACAACCCCCCTAAAGCTTCAATTGGCGATAAGAGCGACACTGTTTATCAAATCGGTATTTCAAACTCAAATAAAGTCATTTTACGTCGCGTTTTCCCCCTTAAACAATCGAGAACAATGAGGTAAAATAAAGAATTTTAAAAGACAGCGAAAGTTTAAAGTAATTAGGGACCGCTGGACAAAAATGCTCTTACAAGTACCGCTTCATTTTTTTTTGACTCATTTGGCAGCGTGTGTAAATTAGGGTGGCCAGAACGTTTCGGTACACTTTCAAAATAATAGTATACACGACCTTAACAGTTATCTTAACAAAAGTTTTACTCAAAACGTCTTCATATAATTTAATTTTGTTAAGATAATTGGGTAGGGCGTTTGATAATTGGAATTTACGATACGTTTCGGTCCAAAAAGTGTGGGGGTTAAATAACTCATTATTAATTAATTTTGAATACTTGAACTCATTATTAATTAATTTTGAATATTACGCCCTAACCCGTTATCGTAACACCAGTTATCTTAATTAGTCATTAAGATAACTGGTGTTACGATAACGGGTTAGGGCGTAGTATTCAAAATAAGGCCTGCATTTGATTCATAAATGAAAAACTTAATTTAGAAACGTCCGGAGTTTTAAGTCCTAAGCGTCTAAAAACACATTTTTCAGTTTTTTTTTTCTCAAAAAGAAACCCGATTTTATTTTATAACTTGCCCTTTTTTGGCATGATAGTCATTTAAAGACGGGTCAGTAGCGTTGTTTATAAACGTCACTTTCCGGGTTTTATTTGTACACAACGGTATTGACCCGTCCTTAACGAAAAAGTGTGTTTTATGCAAGACAAAATAGACTATATAGATTTGTATTCATAACTGCTCTTTTCGCAAGTTATGGACACCCTAGAGTATATCTCGAATGTGTTTTTTGTCAAAAGAAACTCGAGTCATTATAAACTTAACGGTACTGCACTGATTGGCAAAAAACGTTGTCGTTTAGATGGAGCAGAAAAATGGTAATTTGGATTCCCTCAAACATTCGATGACCTAATAGCCTTTTCAAATATTCGTAATAAACAGGAGATTACGACAAAAAAGATGATATCGAAAAGCTATCATAGTCATCTTATGAATTTGGTTTCAAATATTTTTAGACGAATCATTACGATGAACGGGCCAGTTAAACAGCATGGCTTAAATTGTTTAACTTTATGTTTGCATATTATTTTCAATGTAAAAGTTTCACGAGGTGTCGACAGGTTAACGCGGATTCAAGGCACATTCTTATTTTTCTAAGAACGATATCTTCAGTCTATTTTTCCAGACAGAAATACCCTAAAAATATAACAAAAACAAAGAAAATAAATATTCAACAGATATCGTAAAGACATTTAAAGGTGTTTACAGTCCTTCTTTCCTTAAGTTCAGCGCCTTTAAGTGCCGGCCACCCCTTAAGTGCCGCGGTTTGTGACTCATAACATGACGTTTTTATAACGGCAGATTGTTCAGATAAGTGGTAAAGCCATGATCGGCTGAATTGGTAAAAAAAGAAATATTATATTAACTCCTAATGGGAAGTGTATGTGTGTATATACACACGACTTGTTTTTCGTCGATTTAAGGCAAATGGCGGCCCCGTAGGTCAAAACGAGTATTGCTGACCCCCCTCAACTTTTCGAAAAAATTACATTGACAGTATTTTTTTTGCGTAGGTTAGAGATTCCCAACAACTCTCTAGCGGGCCCTGGTGGCCCAAATCAATTTCTGAATAGACAGATCGACGTAGTTTGACGAGCTCTACAACTTGGTTTTACCAATTTTTCAAATTATTGTGAATTTTACAAGTGTGTTTATATATACACACATTTTACCTCTACGGGTTCCAAAAAATCCTTCCCCTGAGAGTTAAGCACCTCTTTCATATGTATATTCCTTCATTAACACTACACAATATTCAATTTGTAGTCAATATTAATTCAAACCGTACCACCTATCAAAGCACCGAAATAAACCAAACCGGTTTGAAAACTAATCAATGCTAGTTATATTTCAGCGAAAAAAAGCATTACGGTCGTGTTTTGAAGTAAAGCTTTAGACCCGTCTTATCTGTTTTGCTGAAAATAAACTGTTTGACTAATGCTGTAGAATTACTACTCAGTTGGACGGGTTAGTTTTTTAACCAGTAAGCGACAGTTTGCGGTAGATTGCGACCACAGACCACGCCATGCTGGACAAGCGGAACATGACCTACGGATTTTGAGAACACGCATTTTCTTGTATTTTACGAAAAACAAAAAATCAACAACAAAAAAAATGGTATTTTGCTTACAACAAACAAGTCTTTCATATTTTTCATTCCTATCATGAGTACTGGCCGGGGCGATAATGATATGTCGCGCAAACCGAGGCATTTTTGCAAAAAAAAAAAACAAACCCGTCAAAAGTGGCGATGAGAATGAGAGATAGTGAGAAAAAATAACTTATTTGCGGTCATATAAAATATGTGCAAATCACCCCCGAAAAAAAAAACAAAAATTATAAATTACAAAATGCAAAAATGTTATCAATCAAAGTAAAAACATATTAAGGCGCAGACAAAGGGTCGGCACGCGTGTGCGAGTTAACGTTTCAGTTCAAGCATAACCTTGAAAATTTGACATAATTGGTTTAAAAAACACTATTTAAAGCTTTAGGTTTTTAACAGACCGAAATGGGCATAAAAAGTCGGCGAAAACATCAATCAAAGTGACCCAATTAAATGTCGAGGTCTAATTTAATGGCGATTTTGAAAATATACTTTTAAAGAAAATTTAATATTTAAAGTATATGCATGAATAAAATAAAAAGCTTGTTTTTGACTTCAATTAGAAATAGTTGGCATCTTATTCTCATTATTTTGTCATGAAATTGTTGTAATGGTTGGTCAAAGTGATATGCGCCGTTAATGTGCCACATATTCATTAAAAATTTGACTATAACACATGGCCCATAGCCTTGAATCATTGTATAGTAGATAGGAACTAACCATAACTACTGTTACAGGGAATTACTAATGAATTCGACGCAATTATCATGTGACCTACTGACTAAAATCATAGTAGTTTTTTACTTGAAAGACGTATAAATTAGGCAGTATAATGCATCTGCTTCGGCCTGTTTTTTGTGTGTGGGTTTGCGTCGAATTCATGAGTAAGTCTCAATACAGTTGATCACCAAACGAGTTGACACTTTCGTTTCCGATTTTTTCGTCAAAAACTGTCAACTCGTTTGACTTTGTCAACTCGTTAGGTCACTTTTGCCCCTTTTTTGCCTATTTTTGCCGAAAAAACGCCCAAAAACTGTCAACTCGTTTGACTTTGTCAACTCGTTAGGTGTCAACTCGTTTGGTGATCAACTGTACACCAGGTGCGCCGTTTCACCCCGTTATGTTACAATTTTTTTCCGTTCGCCCCGTTATGTTGCAATTTTTTAGCAAAATTTTTTTTTTGGCGTTTTTGCCTACGCACTACGCCATTATGTTACATTTTGTACAAACAAAAAACACGTATTGCGCAATATTTTCCCCGTTCGTCCCGTTATGTTTCAGTTTTTTTTTGGCCTTTTCCAGCGAAATCGCCTACGCACTGCGCCGCGGCCGTTATGTTGCAATTTTCCGTTAAGTTACACTTTTTCAGATTTGGTTTTGTAACATAACGGCGCACCTAGTGTATATTAAATATAGTGAATAATTTTTTTCACATAAATTATACCGCATAAGCTCTTTATTTTACCACCCGTTATGTTAACAAACTTCCGTTATGTTAATACTTTTTGGGATTTGGTTAAATTCGATTTCCAATTATCTAACCATACACCCTACCCCATCATGTATACACAATTGCAGTATGTTAACGATTTTTGAGGTTTTCTAGCGAAATCGCCTACGCACTGCGCCGCGGCCGGTATGTTACAATTTTCCGTTAAGTAACACTTTTTTAGATTTGGTTTTGTAACATAACGGCGCACCTAGTGTATATTAAATATAGTCTAAGAGTGTCTTACCTTCGGGTTGGATACGAATGACGGTGGAAGCCATACCAAGTTCATTACTGACTTGACATTCATATTGTCCGACTTCAATGTCGATTTCGACGAGAGTATGATTTATATTATAGGATTCGTGAATAATGGCGGATGCGTCGTCGCGTGACAAGTCAATAACCTTGACAACGTCCGCAATGGGCTCACTGGTAAAGGCACATTCCAGCGTCGCCCCAAACTGCTCCTTTTCGGAGATGATAACGGGCGGGCCGCGAATGGCCAGGTCAATCGTGCCACGNCTGGTCACTAATGACCGCATTATTGTCCGAGTCGGCGCCGCGCGTCCACGTCACGACCGGCGCCGGATTCGCGTCAAAGGCACACTCAAGCTCAACATACTCGCCACTTGCATTCGCCACCACGCGACGATTGAGCCCACTGGTTAAAACTGGGGCATCTGAATTTTAAAGATTAACAATTTGCAAAAAAATTAAAGACCCGTCTGTGCGTTTTTGCACGTTTTTTTCTTTAATTTCTGAAATACACAGGCTGCGCCGTTATTTTTCCTAAAAAATTCGAAAAATAGTGAAACATAATGGTCCGAACGGGAAACAAGTGAAATTAAACGGGGTGAAACATAACGGCGCACCCTGTGTACCTCTCATTATACGAAAAATGGACGAAGTATATAAATCATATAACATAAAGCTTAACACATAATTTTGTCTTTTTAGATTTGGAATAATTAGACCAGGCCTTGCAGTTTAAAATATACCGCTAACAGATATCAGTATGTTAATTTAAGGCAAACAAGTCGAACCCTTCTTTAAAAACATCAAAATTAAGCAACATGGGCAATTGTCCATTTCTTTGAGCGTTGTGCCTTATAAATGCATAAATTACTATTAAATCAGTTAATTGAAGGCTTAAATGGATCATGTTTTTATATTCAAAATGCCTTGGGGCATCAAAACTGCATACTCAAGTAGAATCTTAGAAATCCAATTGTTTTGATGAACGCCTTAGAAAAACGTGGAACCCAAGTGAGGTCCATTATTCTCACAAAAATAACGAAAAATGGGTTGAAATAGCGGAACTCCCTACTTACATAGGGAAAAAGATACACCACCTCATGATATGTCCTTTGTGGTCAAACTACGGTTTTCATCTAAAAGTTCCATAAGGAACCCCCCTAAAGTGTGTAATTGTAAACTGAATAATTTTTGTCACATAAATTATACCGCATAAGCTCCTTGTGTTACCACCCATTATGTTAACAAACTTCCGATATGTTAACAAACTTCCGATATGTTAACAAACTTCCGATATGTTAATACTTTTTGGGATTTGATTAAATTTCGATTTCAATTATCTAACCATACACCCTACCCTATAATGTATACATAATTGCAGTATGTTAACGGTTTTTGATGGTGTTAACATAATAGGTGATTTTCTGGAAGCACTATCTTTATACTGTATATTTAACATTGCGCCGTTATCTGGCCCTTATTACGTAGCGAAATGTTTTTTATGAAAACGTTGGCCAGATAACGACGGAGGGGGTGTATCTTACAAGAACGTTTTCCAAAAACTGCACAGTAACTTCATAGCGCGTAGGCGGGAAAATGAGGGAGACAAAAAGCCAAGATAACAACGCAAAGGGTTTTAATTTATAAGCATTTTAAAATCAAAAAATTAAAATTAAAACAAAGAAACAACAGCTGAGATTGTACATATTTAGTATGGGATACTGTATTATAAATTACGTTTTTCTACTTGACATTCCATAAGCCAACTTCGAGCATGATTCACCAAGATTGAATGCAACATGGAGAAATATTTTATCGATGTATGTTTTTCTGGGGGAAAAAATAATTGTGGCTAGATATACATTCCGGAAAAAATGTGAACTATTTCACCCAAGAACGAAACCAAAATATATTTATGTACATTCTACTTCTTTACAGTTTGTGGTCAGAAAATTTTATCTTTTTTTTTTGCCTTGTCTAAAAATTATTCCGTTTTTAATCATCCATGTTTTAAAAACGGTATTGTAAAGATTCCTACTATTGGACTAATTCAAACAATTTGGCGGTTTTAATGGTCCCTTTAATGGGTCTCTGTAAATAGGTCTCAAGTTAAGGGACACTTTTTCCAAAAAGATTCAAATTAACTCTCAGGGAGGAAATGTGTGTATATATACACAGACTTGAAAAAATTCACAATAATTCGCAATAATTCAAAAAAGAAAACTGGTAGAGCTCGTCAAACTACGTCGATCTGACTATTCAGAAATTGTTTTGGGCCACAAGGGCCCGCTAGAGAGCTGTTTGAAATTTCCAACCTACGCAAAAAATACCGTCAATGTAATTTTTTCGAAAAGTTGAGGGGGGTCAGCAATACTCGTTTTGACCTACGGTGCCATCCATATGCGGCATATGATATGCCTTAAATCGACAAAAAAACAAGTCGTGTGTATATACACACACTTCCCCCTGGGAGTTAAGGAACGTTTTTTTTTGGAAAAAAGGTCAAATTAAGGGACAAAAGTGAACTTTTGTTGAAAATAGCAAGCCGTCCCTGAATGTGAGACCCTTTGTAATATTAACTAGGTATTGTTTGGACGACCCGTCACGTCAGATGACCACTTTTGGCGCAACGGAGTCGGCAGAGCTATTTTCTATCATCACTGTGAGAGTTAATTGCAGCAAAACAAAAAAAAAACTTTAAATTAGTGAGAGGTTATAAAAAATATGTTTTTTTTTCCAGAACAAAATTGAAACTTTCATTGACACGATCTGTCAATTAAGAAACCTAAACATCTAAAATTATTTCACATGAGTGCGGTAGGGAGTTAATTTAATCCCCGCTTATGATATAATGTATCTGTTCATCTCAAAACCGCTTTTATTCACATTTTTTTACGTTTTTTTATGTTTTAATCTCATTTGGCTTTCTATAACGGAGACATAAGATTAAAAATTGTGTGAGAGTTTCTAACGAAACGCATCAAAAAGATATTAATTACGGTGCGCCAAAGTAATTTTAGATATTACAGAATTATTACGTCAAGAATTAGATTTCAAATTCAATCGACGTTGGCCCAAGATTTATTTGTAATATTTGACAAAATTCGCATCCCCGTCTAAATCACATGTCGGAATTTTTTCACGGGTATATTGAAATGAAAATAGAATAACTCTAGGTGATTTCAGAGCTCATTCTGACGCTTTTTTTAGTAGTCTTTAGAATTTGAGAATTCCCAGGGAACCTCTTCGAATTCAAAGTTTTCGTGAGAGAGAAAAAAATAAGCCTCAAAAAATCGCAAAACAATTGCACTTAAAATGTGCATCAAAATATGGGCCTTTTAGAGGCCTTGAGAGTAATTTTTCACGTGACCCGTTGAACTTGGCACAAAACTGACCTTGACCCCTATAATCTACTTTTTGATTCTGTGTACAATGGCCAAAAAAGTTTTTTTTCGATTTTTTGAGGTCACCACCGCTTATTTTTTTCTCTCTGATATAAACTCCCAAGGGACATGTGTGGGTGTATAACATGTAGGGCCCCTACAGTAGGGGTCACATCGTTATGAGATTCACGGAGTCTCATAATGAACTTTTTAACTAGTGGATGCCACCGAACCCGCTCCGGGTCTTTTTTTAGCTAATGTTATCTATGGCCACGTTCATTTGACCATCAAACTCTACAAATTTTGATGCTTCGAAATTCTGATCAAAATTTGACATCACGACTGACCGGTCCTTAAATTGTATGTTTCCCTGTTTTGTCGCTTAATTCTTAAACAATTTTACAAGGATAATTTGCCATGAAAACGGTGCTCAAATACGGTAATAAAAAAGTGCGGCCAATAACGACAACGCTCAACAAAAAAATGAGTAATCGATGGAGATCGCTCTTCGACCACGCTGATTGGCCGGCCATGATCGAAGAGATTGAACACCATTTTCATGGCAAATTCTCCTTATACCAAATTATTGGGTAATTGGCCAAACAGGAGTTAACTTTACTAGTAATTGAAAAAAAAGTACTTAGCCAAAAAAAACATGAACGGGCTATTAATAATGAAACAACACACGTATTTTTATTACGGTTAATGCCTTTAATTATATTATTTTATTTGTACTTCCAATCAAGGTACAAATTATGAATATGCTCTAACAAGGTACGCATGCCAATTGAGATTCAACATATGTCATTTTGAAAACTAAATAAATTTGAAACATTCACCATTTTGTTAACCCTTAATCTATTTCGGTTTTTATGAACGGTGTAAGTGCACCATAAAGCTATTGTAAAAACACGGCGTTAAACCACACATGTCAATTTTGTGACTAGTCCGGGGTCTGTATCCAAGCTTGACCAGACTACTGTATCCAGGGTGGTTAGTTGTTGGCCTTGTTTAAATTGTACATCTTGTGTTTTTAACCCCCCCCCAAAACTATGTAAACAAACGTTCATTATAATCTTCTGAAATAGCTCGACAAAATTAAAACCGATTCGATAGTATTTTTTTGATTCAACTCGCAGGGGGAAGTGTGTGCATATATGCACACGACTTGGTTTTACGTCGATTTAAGGCATAAAGAGGCCCCGTAGGGCAGAATTGGTATTGCTGACCCCCTCAACTTTTCGAAAAAATTCCATTGACGGTATTTTTTGAGAAGTTATTATGATGAAAACGAAATCTTATATCGTTTGCTAAAGTATATAGTTATACAATTTTGATGCTATTAAACTTATTTTTTTGCAAAAAAAGTACGCTTAAATGTCTGAAGAAAAAAAAAATTGCGAAAGCACTAAAAATGCAAAAACCGAATTTCATTGAAATGGTTATTTGATTAATGTGGTTTGTCAAAGGTCAAGCATTGCCAACTTGTGGTTGATTGATTGAAAGTTTATTGTGTGTTTTCTTAAAAATTATGTCCCGCACGCAGATGCTCCGAATTTGCGTTTTATTAAATAAAAGGGGAATAAGAAAAACCGACGAACATATATATACACAAAAGTGTGTATATTCCGTTGTTTGTAAGCATTGAACGGGTTAACCAGTGAACCACAGGTGGAAAAACCCTTGTCGTTCCCGCTCGATTGGTTAACCAAGAACAACACAAAAAAAACGAGAATTTTTTTTTTCATTTTTTGCGCGTTCCCATAAACACCGTTACCCACATACAAGCCATTCGTTGCGTCTTTTTTCTGTTATATTTTTTTTTTGTTTTATATCTTTTTTATAATAATATAAATAAAATAGGCAACAAAGCACCGTGAATTCACCGTAGACTTTGTAATCTTTGTATATTGACGGATTACACATTATTTACGCTGGGCTATTTTAGAGCGTTCTTTTTGTCATATCTAAAGCGCGAAAAAAAAAATACCGAAAAAAATGAAAATAACGGAAAACGAGAGCAGGAGTGAAATCGCATTGATCATAATGCGCATCGGAACCCTTTGTTTTCTGATTTTCCATTTTTTTTGTTTTATGTGTTTAGTTTTGCTTGTAAAAACTTTTCGTTAACTCTTAGGTGGAAGAAGTTTTTGGGAACCCGTAGCCTACGGGCCGTAGGGGGGAAATGTGTGTTTATATACACACACTTAAAAAATTCAGAATAATTCGCAATAATTCAAAACGAAACTGATAAAGCCAAGTTGTAGAGTTCGTCAAACTACGTCGATCTCACTATTCAGAAATTAATTTGGGCCACCAGGGCCCCCTAGAGAGCTGTTTGAAATCTCCAACCTACGCAAAAAATACCGTCAATCGTAGTTTCTCGAAAAGTTGAGGGGGTCTATAAACACACACTTCCCCCTGGGAATTAAAAAAGGAATAAAAAAGAATAAAAAAAACTAATAAAATATTACACAGTTTGTAAGACACACCAAGTTAACCTGTAAAGAAGGCAACAACCAATATTGCGCCTTATAAAGAGCTCTAAAATAATATACCGGTACAGTCCCTAGCTTCCAGTTGAGCATCGTCTAGTTATGCATATTTCTCGAAAAACGCAAATTTCGCAACTGGAAAGTCGGGACGTCTGTGAAGGAGTTTAGTTTGGGGGGAATCCCACTGTGGGACCCGTAACGTAAAATTCAGTATTAGTTTAAAACGCGTAGGTTAGATCATACATCTTAATACTGTGAATATATTAACTCCTACATACACTTTATTCGTATTGATGAGACAGTGTTATTATGAAAGTGCTTTGTCATAAACAAAATGAAGAAAGGTGGGCGACTTTTGTGCCACACATACGGTATGGGGTTAAGGTTACGGTGCGGGGTTTTAATGACACTCCATACATGTTTTTCATAAAATATGGCGTGAGCAAAATCGTATTGATCATAATGCGGATCAAAAACTGCTCTTTGTTTGGCGTTTTTTTAGTCCATTGGAATGTTTTATTTGTTCAGTTTAGCTGTAAAAACATATTTTTCATACAAATTCGCGAATAAAAAAAAAACTCACATTTAACTTTGATGGTGGCGGTGGCCGTCTTTTCGCCAACTGAATTGACCGCCGTACATGAGATGGGCTTGCCGTGCATTGTCCACTCGATATTATCCATCTGAATTTTTGATGAATTTTTGGAGTCTAGAATATTTCCATTGAAGCGCCAATAGTAGGCGTGAACCGGCGGATTCGCCTCCACAATACATTCCGCCAATAACGAGCTTCCTTCTGGCAGATTTTCACTCGGAATCGACACTGAAACTTCGGGAAGTGCTAAAATAAAACATAATTATTATAATTTATAAAACAAACGTAACCGATGTGATATAATTAGCGTTTGAAATCTCCTAAAAATAATACAGAGGGGTGCTGAATAAAAGCCTGCTAAATAAGGGCGCTTGTGCTAAATAAGGGTCGATTTTTTCGATAAAAATATTATTGCTCGAAATGAGGGTCGCTGTTTTTAACATCGTTAACTGACCCTTAATACGCGGTGAAGGGTACTTTCGCGACCATTTGTGGTCGCGAAAGTACCTCACTCCTAATACGCACACCCCCCTGAATTTGCTCATTGAATGTGGAATACATNTGGGCTTTCCGTGCATTGTCCACTCGATGTTATCCATCTGAATTTTTGATGAATTCTTGGAGTCTAGAATATTTCCATTGAAGCGCCAATAGTAGGCGTGAACCGGCGGATTCGCCTCCACAATACATTCCGCCAATAACGAGCTGCCTTCTGGCAGATTTTCACTCGGAATTGACACTGAAACTTCGGGAAGTGCTAAAATAAAACATAATTATTATAATTTATAAAAAAAACGTAACCGATATGATTTAATTAGCGTTTGAAATCTCCTAAAAATAATACAGAGGGGTGCTGAATAAAGGCCTGCTGAATAAGGGTCGATTTTTTCGATAAAAATATAATTGCTCGAAATGAGGATCGCTGTTTTTAACATCGTTAACTGACCCTTAATACGCACACCCCCTGAATTTGCTCATTGAATGTGGAATACATTTTACAAATGTGAATCGAACATGTGTCCGTAGGGTACGAAATTAAAATCAAAAATATGAAAAAGTTGAACACCTTTGGCCGCTAAAGGGCATTTTGATTTGAAAAATGTGCTCTCTTGCGCCATAACTTTTTATGTTTCAAATTTTGGATACACGGATCGAACTGCGTTGTATACGGGACTTAAAAAAATCTTCTGGGTGAAAATATTCCCATCCGAAAAATCACAAACAAACACGCCGGAAATTCATGTGGGACGCTGAGTACTGATAATACAGATAATCTGTTTCGATAATAAAAAAACGCAACAGTGCCAGAATGAGAACACCAAGTCAATTGTTATGAATGTTCGGTTATTTTTTGGCTTCAAAAAAGCGAACCGACGTGATTTGATTAAGCATAAAAACCTTTTTTTTTGGTTCTTTAAAAAAATAATATTTATTCATTGAATGCATATTTAACTGCTTGGTCGAATTAGGGGCGAATAAGAAGACAGCTAAGTTAATCATAATTATGAAGCGTTGCTCAACCGCGAACAATTGATTTTTAGCAACGGTTTCAAAAAGGAACTACCAAAAAAAAATATCGCAAAGGCAATTTTGAAATGTCATAGTTCATCTCCCATGTTTTTAAACACTTAAGAAAAATCCTTGAAATTGTAAAAAAAAAAGTAAGCATAAATACAGTGTGGAAAGTAGAGCTTGAATGGCACTGATGAATTGACTATATGCAGTTGACAAAACGTCATTATGTGCGCAGTCAGGTTAACTCTCAGTGGGAAGGACTTTTTGATAACCCGTGGAGGAAATTGTGTGCACGTATTCTAAACGTGAAGGATACTTGTGATTGAGGGGGGGGGGGTTAAGAGAAAAAAAAATTAGGTTGAACTTGGGCAAAAACGGACAAAAACTTTAAAAGCTTAGTTTTGATTTCATACACAGTGGCTTTTACAGTTTTTTTTTTTGCGATTTTTTTTTTGCTCGGCAGACCTTATTTTTTCTTCTCTAAACGGTCCTGACTTCTTCTAAAATGTAACTTTCGTATATGTACAATTTTAAAATGTCAAAAAATTATCCGCGGCCAAATTCAATTAATTCGGAGAGCAATTTCATATTTTCCCACTTGGTTTCTATATTTTTCGTATGTATTTTGGATGAAATTTGGAAAAAAAGTGAGTTATTAAGCAGCTTAGTAAGTTTTTTAGCGTCGGACTCACGCTCGGATTATTTTGTCCGTTTTGTTATTATTTCGCCTAATCAGTTTGTTTCTGTAACATTTTTTAGCCCTTGCAGCGTCGTGCCGAAAATAACCAAAAATAANGTAAAACTGGTAAAACCAAGTTGTAGAGCTCGTCAAACTACGTCTATCTGACTATTAAGAAATTGATTTGGGCCACCAGGGTCCCCTAGAGAGCTGTTTGAAATATCCAACCTACACAAAAAAATCCCACCAATGGAATTTTCTCGAAAAGTTGAGAGGGGGGTCAGCAGTACCAATTCTGCCCTACAGGGCATCCTTATGCCTTAAATCGACGAAAAACCGAGTCGTGTGCATATATGCAAACACTTCCCCTTTGCCAGTTAACGTAATTTACGTCGTTTTGTTAACACTTTTTACTGAAATGATAAGCAATAGACTAGTCAAAGGGTCTACTGAATGTTCGATGAAAACAAAATACAAAAAATCGTCCTCGACTGGCCTATGCAGCTCAAAAATCTTTTGCAAGTCCTAAATTTTAAGTGTTAAGATAACCAAACTGGTGTTTAGATAACTGGTTAGGGGTGTCGTTTTAATTAACATAACAAACAGCATTCACTTGAATTTCTTGATTCAAGAAATATTCAATAAGATAAGAAAAAAAGTCGAGGTTTGAACCGGGTTGTTGGGTAAAGCTCTAGCAAAGTTGTATCGGGAATTACCGGTAATTACCGTAAAATTACTAAACCGACAGGAAGGGAGCCGACATTATAGAGTGATTATTAAATTAACTTTACGTTCAACGTTATTTGTTTATTCAGGTGCATTAAAGGGACACGGTTTGAATTAGAGTAAAGACTGAATAACCACCTTACCAGTTATCGTAACAACTATTTTGTTAAAAAAGTGTCAAGATAATCGGGTAGAGCCTTTGGTTAAATAAATTGAAATCGTGATGCGTTTCGGTCTAAAAAGTATCTGAGATAACTGGTTGGGTGGTGTAGGTTGCCTGATTTATCGATAATCAACCGGTGAAACTGATATTTGATTGGCCATTCCGAATCGGAATTTGCGATATCATTGGATAATACTATATTTGGATAACGAATTTCCGGATAATCGTGTTGGAGGGGGGTTAAGAAAAAAAAATAAGGTCTGTCGAGCAAAAAAATCATTAATGTGCTTAAAAAGGTCCCTTTTTAAAATGGCCGTCTAGGACCCTTTTCAGCAACTATGACGTCATCGGTTGAACTTGGGCAAAAACCGACAAAAACTTTAAAAACTTAGTTTTGATTTCCTACAAAGTGGCTTTTACAGTTTTTATTTTGCGATTTTTTTTTTTGCTCGGCAGACCTTATTTTCTCTTCTCTAAACGGTCCTGACTTCTTCTAAAATGTAACTTTCGTATATGTAAAAAAATGTACAATTTTAAAATGTCAAAAAATTATCCGCGGCCAAATTCAATTAATTCGGAGAGCAATTTCATATTTTCCCACTTGGTTTCTATATTTTTCGTATGTATTTTGGATGAAATTTGGAAAAAAAGTGAGTTATTAAGCAGCTTAGTAAGTTTTTTAGCGTCGGACTCACGCTCGGATTATTTTGTCCGTTTTGTTATTATTTCGCCTAATCAGTTTGTTTCTGTAACATTTTTTAGCCCTTGCAGCGTCGTGCCGAAAATAACCAAAAATAAGAGAAAAAAAATGAGCGAGGTGGATTTAAAAATTTCTTTTTAAAATTTAAAGTCGAAAGTTATCACAGCGTGACAAGTAAAGTATTTTGAAAACATTCGAGAAAACGAGATATCAGAGTGACCGTAGAGTACCGGTGGGGATAAGATTGACTTAACAAGCGCCGATGCTATTGTTGAAATTTTAAAAGCCAGTTTATTTTTTTTTCTCGTCGTTTCATCTGGATATTTTGATAACAACTAACTTGGCCATAGAAAACTTACTCTAGAAGGTCCCGGAAGCCTGAGTTCAATTCTATGAACATAGTATTAGAGTACCGTGTGTCTACGTATTAACCGTTGTCATGATGCGAAATGGTTTTAAGATATTAGAAAACAGTACATTACCCTAAATTTAGTATTTTCACTGACTTAACTCTCAGGGGGAAGTAGTTTAAAAAATACAAAATAATTCAAAAAAACTGGTAAAACCAAGTTGTAGAACTGGTCAAACTATGTCGATCTGACTATTCAGAAATTGATTTGGGCCACCAGGGCCCCCTAGAGAGCTGGTTGAAATTTCCAACCTAAGCAAAAAAAAAAATACTGCCAATGTAATTTTTTCGAAAAGTTGAGGGGGTCACCAATACTCGTTTGACGTACGGAGCGACCATATGCCTTAAATCGACGAAAAAACAAGTCGTGTGTTTATATACACGCACTTCCCCCGAGGAGTTAAGTTAAAATATTTAGTATGAAGAGGGTTAAACAATCAGCTCGATATTTTTTAATGTATTTTATACCAAAATTGACCGTACTAGCGTGACAGCTAAAGTATTTTCGAAGTATTAGAGAAATAATAAAGTTATTAGAGTTCCGTTCCGGATAAAACATTAAAGAGGACAATGCTATTCCGAGAATTTGAAGAAAGGTGTTTGATGACAAGTAAGTTGCCAGTCGAATGTTTGTCTAACTAGTTTCAAACGGCTTTCACCTTCACCCGCCGGTGACGCTAAATATTTCATCTGGCAGCAATCGGATTTGCTTTTTAACTCCCACCCGAAAAGGACCTCATAAACAGTATCCGTTGCCAATTTCTGACTGTTACTTTTATATTAAACATTAATAGAAACTTCGTCGACTTTTGGACCAATTTTTGATCAGAGATAACATTATTTAAAGACTACGCATTCAGTCATTAACCGGCCAGTTTTTTGAAAAATTTTAGTAGCCGGTTAACGGCGCATACGGTGTATAACTTATATGTTTAAAGTAAATGCGCTTCAAATACGAAATTTTGCCCAAAAGTGGCTGGTTAACTCCCATTCGCCGCTTATGNCGAGGAGTTAAGTTAAAATATTTAGTATGAAGAGGGTTAAACAATCAGCTCGATATTTTTTAATGTATTTTATACCAAAATTGACCGTACTAGCGTGACAGCTAAAGTATTTTCGAAGTATTAGAGAAATAATAAAGTTATTAGAGTTCCGTTCCGGATAAAACATTAAAGAGACCGCTATTCCGAGAATTTGAAGAAAGGTGTTTGATGACAAGTAAGTTGCCAGTCGAATGTTTGTCTAACTAGTTTCAAACGGCTTTCACCTTCACCCGCCGGTGACGCTAAATATTTCATCTGGCAGCAATCGGATTTGCTTTTTAACTCCCAAAAAGGACCTCATAAACAGTATCCGTTGCCAATTTCTGACTGTTACTTTTATATTAAACATTAATAGAAACTTCGCCGACTTTTGGACCAATTTTTGATCAGAGATAACATTATTTGAAGACCACGCATTCAATCATTAACCGGCCAGTTTTTTGAGAAATTTTAGTAGCGGGTTAACGGCTCATACGGTGTATAACTTATATGTTAAAAGTAAATGCGCTTGAAATACGAAATTTTGCCCAAAAGTGGCTGGTTAAGACGCATTCCTGTGTACAGCGCTATTACTTTTTAACTAAAATTTGTAAGCCTTTAATTGTAAGCCTAACAAAAAAAGGAAGAAATTCTTATTTGTTTTTTCGCGTTGTTATGGTAACGTGGCCAATTAAAATTGTCCGCGCGAGACAATTTAGGTGTTACGCTTACAATAATATAAGAAAGTGCATTTACTTTAAACATGTACACCGGAGCGCCGTTATGTTTCACCCCGTTATGTTACAATTTTTCCCGTTCGTCCCGTTATGTTACAATTTTTAATTGTTTTGGGGTTTTCCAGCAAATTTGCCTACGTATTGCGCCGTTATGTTACAATTTTCCGTTATGTTACACTTTTTTTTTTTGAATTGGTTTTGAAACATAACGGCGCACCTGGTGTACCTAATATATGATTAAAGTAACAAAATATACTGGATCAATTTCGTGGAATTTATGGGGAGTAATATTTTGGTTTAATTCTACGTTAGAATTATTTGAGGAAGCAATTCAGCCTTGGTGCAATGTTTTAAGATAAAAAAGGACTGTCAGGTGAAAAAGTGCACTTTTCTACTTGAAAAATACGTTGCCGGTTTATCAAATGAATATTGTATACATCTCGTCGCATTTACAAGAAATGTTTTTTGCACTAATATGATAAATCAGCCAGTACGGAATGCATTTTCCGTATAATACATGTGTTTCTCGTATAAAACACACAATTTCAACGAGAAAAAAAAATAACATTTTTTTTTTCGAATAAAGCATTTATGAAAATTATACGACGGTTCATCTCAAACAAATGGTTTTACACTGTGAAAATTAGACACTTACTTTGACAAAAACACAGTTAGTTGGAAAGTTGGGACCACAGGGCCCGGATAAGCACCTAGGCCGTAGACCGAATAGCTGGAAAATATGTAAAAAGTAGCCGTATAAACCCGCAGGAATTGCGAAATACAAATATGTTAGTATCGAAAGAAACACCGGTGGGATAAACTGGGAGGCGGGTAAACTAGCGGTAGTACCGCCAATTTTCCCTGATTTTGGTCAAGACTGGGGATAGTTCCATTTTCAAACTGGCGGTAGTACCGCCAATTTTTCCTGATGTTGGTCAAAGCTGGCGGTAGCTCTATTTTCAAACTAGCGGTAGTACCGCCAATTTTCCCTGATTTTGGTCATGACTGGCGATAGTTCCATTTTCAAACTGGCGGTAGTACCGCGAATTTTCCCTGATGTTGGTCAAAACTGGCGGTAGTTCAATTTTCAAACTGGCGGTAGTACCGCCAATTTTCCCTGATTTTGGTCAAAACTGGAAGTAGTTCAATTTTCAAACTGGCGCTAGTAACTACCGCCAACTGTATACCCAAATTAGCGGTAGTCGGGAAAAACACAATTATGTCAATTATTCTTTATTCATATAGCATTGTACATTGTTTACACATGTATTGAATAATGTTTCCTACTCATTTGAAACAAACAAACAAACAAAAACTGAAAGGCGCCCATGGGTTATAAGTTGCCAATTTTGACCTCTTTACCTAATTTTAGAAGGCTATTGTGATTAAATGTGCGTTTTTTTTCCGAAAAATTATTCTGGTATTAAATATGCGTTTGATATTTAAAACATGTGTTTCATTTATGGAACATAGAGTTCTTAAATGTTCTCGAAAATTGATGCAGTTTTTGGCACACTCCAATAAAGAAACGTATTTTCCTAAAATATGAGCTTCAAAAGAACAAAATAATTATTCCTATGTATAAAAATATAATCACATAAAAATTAAATGTAATGGGATGTTACGATTTTTGGATAAGGCGATGTTATCTCCCACTTATTATTTATAGTTGCAAAAAATTAAAGTTTTTTTTTTCCATTATTTTGATTTTGGACCAAAAACGTGTTTAGGATTTAAATATATGGATTTTGTACGTGGATTTAAGTTAATTAAACTACTAGTCATGTACGACCGGTACCAGTAGGTCATTTTGGCGAGACTTGTTCAGCGAGACGTAATTAAAATCCAATGCGCCCATTAGTTAACTGTCAATTGCACATTGACCCAAATTTAATAACAGAACAATTTAATCTCTTTGAATATTGTTTTACGGCTTCAATTCACACCAAA
>SCLG01000436.1:51682-75136 GCA_004367875.1 Oikopleura albicans
CAAAAACTGTCAACTCGTTAGGTCTTTGTCAACTCGTTAGGTCACTTTTGCCCCTTTTTGCCTATTTTTGGCCGAAAAACGCCCAAAAACTGTCAACTCGTTAGGTCTTTGTCAACTCGTTAGGTGTCAACTCGTTTAGTGATCAATTGTAATGGACAAAAATTCGACCAATTTACTTTCATTCAATCCTTTATTCATTTCGTACTTTACGTATGAAGTAGAATATGAATAAAACGTTGGGCGTTGAGGAAATTTGAAGTGTTGGCCAACTCTTCCAACACTGGTTATACCAATTCAAACCCTACCCTTGGAACATTTTTGGTAAACATTGCATTAATAAAATCATGAAGTACTTTGTTTTCCGATTGTTTTCAACTGGCACCATAAATATTATAAATTATTCTTTTTTACCAGTTAAGGTAAAAAAAAAGAGTTATCCTTAGTTGAACCAGGAATTTCAAAACTTGGCTAGCTCCATATATTTTTGTTTGAAAACAGTAAAAAACATTCAAAAGGAGGACAAAAAAAATTCTTTGAAAAAAAATGCAAAACCGATAAATTCCAACAAATAAAAAGTGCTAATTCGATTACGACAAATTTGCGCAAGAAGCTCGAAAAAAACGTCAAATAACTTGGAATTGAAAATGAAGATATAGAATTTTTATGATTTTTACAACAGAGCCATTTGCTGCTGGAAGAAAACCAGGACAATTGTTTCGACCTGTTACGAACATATTTCCTTCTAATCGCTTTCCAAATTTTATTTTCAGTTAAAAAATATTTTTTTTTCTTTTATTAATTCAAAAACATCGTGTTGGTAATGTTGCCAAAATGTCACGATGCACGAAAGGCGATGTCTATTATCAACTCTGAACGGATTTCGTAAGTCGGAAACGGTGTTTGCACTTGAAGAACTTTTTCATTTCATTTATATTCAAAACACGATTTTTATGTATATATATACTTAGTGGGCTTCTATTGGTCTGGCGGCTATTTCAGACCACATTTTAACTCCTAGAGGCCATAATTCAACATTTTCAAGATCAAAACTGACAAAAACTTTAAAAGCCTTAAAGTCTAGCTTTTAACTCTCAGGGGAAGGAGTTTTTGGGAACCCGTAAGGGGAAAATGTGTGTATATATCCACACACATAAAAAATTCACAATACTTTGCAATAATTCAAAAAAGCCAAGTTGTAGAGCTCGTCAAACTACGTCGATCTGACTATTCATAAATTGATTTGGGTCACCCGGGCCCCCTAGAGAGCTGTTTGAAATCTCCAACCTACGCAAAAAAAAAATCCCGCCAATCAAATGTTCTCAAAAAGTTGAGGGAGGGGTCAGCAATAACCGTTTTGCCCTAAGGGGCCTCCCTATGCCTTAAATCGACGGAAAAAACACAAGTTGTGTGTCTATATACACGCACTTCCTCCTGGGAGTTAAAGGTGAACAAAACTACTCACTGGCCGCCTTGAAATATTGCCGAATTTATGTATTACTAGAAGTTAATTTAGAAAACTGCGTTTCACGGCGATAATTCATGCCGGGCAATGAGTAGATTTTATATAAACAAAATATTTCAATTTTCTTTGATTGGTTATCCAAATTCATAGCTAAGAGACTGAAATAATTCTTCGAAACCGAGTCTTGTTTTTTACTTTTTTTGCCTCAAGAAGAACAAAAAAAAACGATAATTTAACGCATATCTGTTTAAGTTAATTCGGTAAGATAATTCGGTAAGCCGTGAAAACATAACCGGTAAATGTTTCTTATTTCATTTACTTAAAAAGCCGAACTATACTTCTTATTGCATAAGATATATTTTTAACGAATTTTACATCATGTATTTTAATATTTCCTCCGTGAACTCGAAAACATAATCATGACTATTACTGGAATTAGTGAGGTAGCGAAAGTGAACGGTGAACGAACGGAAAAGTGATTTTTGGCAATTATTGGATAATCCGGCTCGGGCCGATACAATCTATTTTACTTCGTTTTTCGCGAATTCCAACATCTTCTTCAAAATGTTCAATGAAATCAGCCAAAACATTCTCACCGAAAAAAAAGGCGAACGTGAGGAACGTGGCAGTGTTAAAATATCTTAAAGTAGCCATTTTGTAAATATTTTGACTAAATTCTATTAAAAATATTTGTATAAATTTCTGTCCAAGATTAAGGTCCAGGGGGGCTCAAAGTAGAGACCGCTTACTCATTGTAAGCGTCACCCTAAAGTAAGAGCCCTTTTTGGACACTTTTGAAAATCGAAAATGTGGCCCTTACTTTGAGGCCCCCTATACAATGCTTCTATATCGCAGTGATTTTCAAACGCGGAAAAATATATAATATTACCAGTTTTTGGTAAAGTTGCTTGACAGCGCGTTTGAGACCTATGTGTCCTGTGATTGGCCTTTTTGAGCGCGCTCGGCCAATCACCGAAAGGCAATTTCATTCTTTTAAAATATTTTTGTATTACAGTCCTCCCCCTCTTAAGTGCCCAACTTTAGGAGAAATATGTATTTCCGCTAAAATTTTTTTTCGCGTTTTAAAATCAGGACGATAGCTTTACTTTTTTATGACCAATCAGCGGCCAAGCATCAGTGAGACTGATTGGACGCAATTTGACCGAAGCCACTTACGGTGCCTTCATTTGGTTACAAAACTAGCTGAAGACTGTAAAATTCAATTTAGTACTACCGGTTGAGTTTCCTGAAAATCGGCCGAGCGTTTCTAGTATACCGTGTCGGCATATTTTAGGACGATATAAAGACTAATTTCACCTTTTTCATTTGGAAATGGGGTGCCCCTCCTTTTCCCCCTTTATAAATGCCGCATCTATAAAGATGGGAGAAAAATGGCACCCCAGTTCAAAATAAAGAGGGGAAAACTTTTCTTAATATCATCTTAAAATATGCCGCCACGGTGTACCAGAAACGCTCGGCCGATTTTCATGAAACTCAACCGGTATATTTTAATATACAGATAGTTCTAGATAATAGTTCCAATACGTGACGTTACCAGACAAAGTGTTTACAAGGTGTGTTCCATTAATCAAACTAAGAAATTATTCTCAAAGTAGTACTAAGACTTGCGACAAGAACGTCATGGTGCCAAGGCTATCTCCTTCAAATAATAAATTATTATAAAAAAGCTGACCATCACTATTTTTTCATGACCGTTTTCTTTTTGATGTGGTCAGTGGTCACTTCCTAGGTCATCTCAGGTCTGTTTTGATAAATGTGAAAATAAAAACCACGATGGGCGTAGATATGCGGTTAACCGTGGTTGACCTGAGGCCCGTTTCCTACCCTGTAGCGGCGTGGCGGTCTTCATTACACACGTTAAGTTAAATTTGCCTATTGGCTATTTTTTTAGATAAGGCAACAAGTACATATTTAATCACAAATTATGAGATATCTTTCATTAATTCTATTTTTATTTAACTCCAAGGGGAAGTGTGTGTATATATACACTTGTTTTTTCGTCGATTTAAGGCATATGGAGGCCCCGTAGGTCAAAACGAGTATTACTGACCCCACTCAAGTTTTCGAAAAAATTACATTGACGGTATTTTTTGCGTAGGTTGGAGATTTCAAACAGCTCTGGTGGCCCAAATCAATTTCTGAATAGTCAGATCGACGTAGTTTGACGAGCTCTACAACTTAGCTATACCAGTTTTTTTTTTTGAATTATTGCGAATTATTGAGATTTTTTTAAGTGTGTGTATATACACACATTTTCCCCCTACGGGTTCCCAAAAACTCCTTCCACTGAGAGTTAAGAATCAACTACATATTTCAGAGTTTCCACCCGTTATGTGATTGATCAAGTATGAGGTAGACAAATAAAATTAGCCATAACAATATGCTCCTGTATTGTTCGGCTTTTTCACATTATAGAAATTGTATCTAAATGGTGAAATGTTTCATTTTTTGCTGATTTTATATGTTGATTCCACGCTGACTATAAAAATTCTGAGGCCAGATCATGCTTACTAAAAAAAAAGCGATTCCCAAATAACTTGCGCTTAGATATCCTAATTATGTGGCCTCGATGGTTTCACTTCGTTCACTTTCATCTCTTCTAAAATGTGGAATTTGACTTTTTTTTCTCTTTTTTCTCTCGTCGGTCAAAGAATTGAAGCCCAAACATAACGTCAATGCAAAATTCTAATTACAACAAACGAACACGATTTGAATTTGAAATACGAAAACTAAGCAATAAACCTTCTGGGAGAAACTTCCGCTCAAAAAAACATAAATTCTTCTAACTCAAGTCCGTTAACATACTCTTTTGTGTTAACATTTTAATTGGACTAATTAAAAAACTGGAAAAGTTACAAAAAACCGAAGTTTGTTTGACATTGTACTCATTNCCAGATCATGCTTACTAAAAAAAAGCGATTCCCAAATAACTTGCGCTTAGATATCCTAATTATGTGGCCTCGATGGTTTCACTTCGTTCACTTTCATCTCTTCTAAAATGTGGAATTTGACTTTTTTTCTCTTTTTTTTCTCTCGTCGGTCAAAGAATTGAAGCCCAAACATAACGTCAATGCAAAATTCTAATTACAACAAACGAACACGATTTGAATTTGAAATACGAAAACTAAGCAATAAACCTTCTGGGAGAAACTTCCGCTCAAAAAAACATAAATTCTTCTAACTCAAGTCCGTTAACATACTCTTTTGTGTTAACATTTTAATTGATTTAAAAGCTAGAAAAGTTACAAAAAACCGAAGTTTGTTTGACATTGTGCTCATTTATTAGATAGAGTTAAGTTAACACGTAGGCTCATTTATTATAATGGTTAACTTAACACTTAGTTTATTCATTTCAACTCACAGGGTGAAGTGTGTGCATATATGCACACGACTTGGTTTTTTGTTGATTTAAGTCATAAGGAGGCCCCGTAGGGCATAATTGGTACTGCTGACCCCCCTTCAATTTTTCGAGAAAATTATATTAACGGTATTTTTTACGTGGGTTGGAGATTTCAGACAGCTCTCTAGGGGCCCTGGTGGCCCAAATCAATTTCTGAATAGTGAGATCGACGTAGTTTGACGAGCTCTACAACTTGGTTTTACCAATTTTTCTTGAATTATTGCGAATTATTGTGAATTTTTAAGTGTGCATATATGCACACAATTTCCCCCTACGGGTTATCAAAAAGTCCTTCCCCCTGAGAGTTAATAAGAGAGGAAAATAATTTTTGTTAATTTTAATCCTTAAACGCTCTGAATCACGACCTGAACAAACTAAGCAATTTTCTTGTGAATTTAACTTTTTTGGACGAATTTTACTGTTCACTCAAGGGCTTCATCCTGTAGAACTTTGATCAGGAACTTTTGATAGATTTCGAAAAAAAAATGCATTTTTCGGATTTCCCCCTTAGAGTCAATATGGAAATTATAAATTCAAAAGCACACAAGTTTTTGTTTTTTGATCGTTTATGCTTTGTTAACATTTTAGTTTCAGAAACCGGAGCAAAATTGAGAAAAGCGTGAAGAATGTGCGTGTTTCACTTGTCAAACTATGAACCGATAAAAACCAAAAAGACAAAAAAGAAAAAGAAACTTTTTGTCATCAATTTGATTAAAACGAAATTGAACGATAGTAAAAACACTCTGATAGCAAAAATAAAATAAGATTGAGCATGAACTTTTGCCTGCTGTCAGGTTTTTCATGTACCAGATAAAAAATACTCGCATGATAATACAAAAAAAATGGAGGAAACTCTCGTTAACAGTTTGTCCCGATGAAAGTGACGCGGCAATTGAAAAAGAATGCGATTGTATTCAATCACCGCCGCTCATTATTCCGCGTTGAAAATGAACCATTTAGATTAGAAATTTGGTGAAGGGTACTTTCGCGACCATTTGTGGTCGCGAAAAATACCCGTTTATGAGTACTTACGCGACCACACCATTTGGTCGCGAAACCATATTTTGAACAACGATTCGCGACCAAATGGTGTGGTCGCGAAAGTTCTCATAAACAGGTTTTTTCGCGAACACAAAAGGATCCGGGCAAAAATAAAGTATACCATCCCGTATGGTCCATACCCTGAATAATTCGGGCCCAATCGGGGTAGGGTGAAACAGTACAGTGCGTATGAGTTAGTGAAAAATTAGATTAGAAAAAAAAGAAATTGTTAAAAAATATTGATGAAAAATAGGAAGGCAGCTTTTGGCATGTACTAGATAAGGCAACAAGAAAAAGTAACTGATGTCCACATAGTAGTTCTTTGTCAACAAAAATTGAGCACAAAAAAAAATTGAGATAAAAAGCAACATTACCTACCGAAAGCATTTGGTTTTGAACGGGAATTTGAAAGGTTATCGCAAATTCCCAGAAGGCACAAACTGGACGATTGCTGCGAAAAAATATGTTCTCTTGAACTTCCATTTATCTTATTACTATTTAAAAAAAAGATCGGTTTTTTTAACTCTCAGGGGGAAAGAGTTTTTGGGAACCCGTAGGGGGAAATGTGTGTATATATACACACACTTAAAAAATCACAATAATTCGCTATAATTAAAAAAAAATTGCTAAAACCAAGTTGTAGAGCTCGTCAAACTACGTCGATCTGACTATTCAGAAATTGATTTGGGCCACCAGGGCCCCCTATAGAGCTGTTTGAAATCTCCAACCTACGCAAAAAAATACCGTCGATGAAATTTTTTCGAATAGTTGAGGGGGGTCAGCAATACTCGTTTTGAGCGTCCCAATACGGTATATCAATCAAATGAAAAACTGATAATTATCTTAGCATTACATAATCTCGTTAAAAATTACTCGTAATTTTTTTTCAAACGGTAAAAAATCTAAAAACAAAAATTCCACAACATATTTGCTTAGCCCATATTTTCAAAAAAAAGATGATCGAATCATTAATTGCAAACAACATCAAAACTGGGCTAAGTAATCGCCGTGAGAAAACAAAAAATAACCGAAAAAAAATATTATCGGACACGATGGATCGATAAGGACCGGGTGTCTCTTTCTGTTTCATCTTTTTTGATCGCTCCGATTCTAACTCTATTTGATCGCTTTTTTTTGCGCGTTTTTTTTTTGTTCGATTTTGTTTTCTGCGTCTTTTACCCTGTCTCATCCGTTTAGGTAACTAAGGAAGTAATCGTAAACGTGTCAGACGATGCATCATGCGGTCGCCGCCGGAAACGATCGAATTTTTTTTTGTCAAAAAGAACGAGTGATTTGGAACGTGAAGTCATTTTTTATGTATTTTTTGTTTTTCGGAAATCGAGTACTTTTGGTTCACTTTTGGGCACTTTTGGATGGAATGTTTAATTTAAAGATGTACGTAATCAATATCATGACGGCTGTTTTGGAAATCACTTTTGGGGGGTTTGGAAAGTGGGGAGTCCTTGAAGAAATGATGCATTCAATGCACCCTCTTGATTTTAGGCCGCCTGTTAGGACAAGTATTAACTTCTGCGCAACCGAATACGCACAAGGGCACACACTTCATGTTAAAAATTCTAAAATGGTCACAATCTTCAATCGGATTTAATCATTTCAGAAAAAAAACATTTCCATATTTGTTGAGATTGCCCAAATTCCGACCGTGGGAGGCACAACCAGTGTAGGGAAACCAGAAAAAATGTATGGAGGATGCAATTATTTAACACTAGAAAATTATGAGCTAACCTACCCGTTTTCTTCAAATACTGCATTTACGTTACGATCTATCAAAAAGTTTACGCATTTCCGAAACTGGGACAAAGAAGAATAACCGCGGTGCAGGAGTTAAAAAAATCCCCCTTTAAAAATAAAATGAAGATTTTTAGCTCAAATCCAGGACATTTAATACAGTTGTTTTATAATTGCCCTTTCAGTTTTCAAGATCAAACAATAATAAGCTTTTGAAGATCTTTAATATTGTAATTATTTAACTCCCAGTAGGAAGTGTGTGTATATAACACGACTTGTTTTTCTCGTCGATTTAGGGCAAATGGAGGCCCCGTAGATCAAAACGAGTATTGCTGGCCCCCTTAACATTTAGAAAAAATAACATTGACGGTATTTTTTGCGTAGGTTGGAGATTTCAAACAGCTCTCTAGGGGGCCCTGGTGACCCAAATTAATTTCTGAATAATCAGATCGACGTAGTTTGACGAGCTCTACAACTTGGTTTTACCAGTTTTTTGAATTGTTGCGAATTATTCTGAAGTTTTTAAGTGTGTGTATATATACACACATTTTCCCCCTACGGGTTCCCAAAAACTCCTTCCCCTGAGAGTTAAGCTTAAAACACATGAATGTTTTTGAAAAAACTCAAAAATAAAAATTTTCAGCTCACTTTTGTTTTTGAGTTTTGTAAAGAAATTGATGTTAATGTACTTTTACACCATTTTTGAAACCACAAAACATCGAATTGGTCAATGACATTGACCAACACTTAAATTTTGAAAATATGCCAATGTTAAAATTGTCCCTTTCCTTTTTAGATTTATTATTAATTCAAGCAGTCGGAAGTGCCTAAATGCATGAGAACCAAAAAACAATAATAAAAAAGTTGGTAGGTAAGACCCTCGAAGTTCAAAATTTACCTCAAACTATCTAAACCCGGCTTAATTCAATTGGGGCTTTTGAGATAAGGAAATAAAACAAAAAAAAATACGTATAACATGGGCCAAGACCGGTATTGACCGGATAAATCCCACTTCTAAAAACGGCGTTAAAATAACACCCACCAAAAAATAACAGAAAAATAGAAAAAAAAGATGAGTACTTTTTATACAAATATGACGCAAGTCTACCTAACTAATCCTTTATGAAGGTCACTTTCTTACGTATAAAATTTAAAATTCGAAAAATATGTTCTTTAAGTCTCAGGGGAAGGAGTTTTGGGAACCCGAAGGAAGAAATATGTGTATATATACACAAAATTAAAAAATTGACAATAATTTGCAATAATTCAAAAAACTGGTAAAGCTGGTTGGTAAAGCTGGTTGGTAAAGCTGGTTGTAGAGCTGGTCAAACTACGTCGATCTGACCATTCAAAAATTGATTTGGGCCACCAGGGCCCCCTAGAGAGCTGTTTGAAATCTCCAACCTGCGCAAAAAATACCGTCAATGTAATTTTTTCGAAAAGTTGAGGGGGGTCAGCAATAGTCGTTTTGACCTACGGGGCTTCCATATGCCTTGAATCGACGACAAAACAAGTCGTGTGTATATATACACACACTTCCTTCTAAGAGTTAAATCCCTAGATCGATAGAATGGTTCGCCGAGTTAAAATATATTTAGATTAAGAAATATGAAATTTATATTTTTGTTATAATTCTTTTGTAACTGAAACACTTTTAAAATTTGTAGGTACAGAGTGTTCTTCCTTAACGGACTGATGTGTGCCCTGCATTAAACTAAGTGCACTTGGCTTTCAAAAGCCAAAAAACATCATTTCGACTATTATGACACATGTACTATAAAACCTATACGGATGTCAAAATATTAATTTCTGAAGTGATTTAGCCTTTTTAGCCCATATGTATAAATAAAAAAACAGCTGGAGAAATTTCCCCGTTTTGGGACACATATTAGCCGAAAAAAGTTCGACCGATTCACCATTTTCCATGATCTCCTTTGTTCATTTGTGCCTTATTCAAATTGTACTTTATCCGTTTGGAAACGGTGACGATGGTGCTTTGAATTGCTAGGGAGTAAATGCGAATAAAATGTAATTGATCTATAAATTTGAATAATTTTCGGTGAAGGGTACTTTCGCGACCACATGATTCGGTCGCGAATCGTTGTTCAAAATATGGTCGCGAAATGGTGTTTTAAACAAGGTTTCGCGACCATTTTTTCACTTACAAACAGTGGTCGCGAAACCTCACCAAAACACCAATTCGCGACCATGTGGTCGCGAAAGTACTCATGAGCGGGTTTTTTTCGTGACCATTGTACCCCACTCCTAATTTTCCCCCTCCGAATCATATGCCCTCGAATAGCCCTTTATCCCAAAGAAACCGGTGCCGAGTTATTTTTTGGACAACTTGAATTTGCGAACCAATTAGGGTTGATCGCTCTCCATGCTAATTTGTTTAATAACCTTGTCGAAGTGGCCTACTTTTTTGGCCAAGGTGAAGCTTTATGGCAGCAATGCGCCCTTATTTCCACACAAATGAAAATGACAAATTTCATTAAACCGCCACTCGCCCGTTAAACGTCTCAATCATGACAAGATCTGTCAAAAATTTGATCCCAATTTAGAATAATTGTCTTATGGAGAAAACGAATAAATTAAAATTGCAAAAAAAACGCGTATGAGCTCACACGTTTTGCGACTGTTTATTTTACAAAAGTTTTTATCTTTTATGTTTTTTTTTGTCGAAATATTATTTCGTTGGTTGCGTGTTTCCGGGGGTTTTTTTTTTGTTTCTGAAAGGCCAATGAACCATTTTATCGGTTTTTGAATCCCTTATTAAATATGACTTTGATGAAAATGCGATAAGACGGAGAAAGTTTATTTTAAATAAAATAGGCATGCCGAGTCAATATAATAATTCGACATATGCTATCCTTGCTGTCACAATGACATTTTTGTATTTCCAAAATTATTCAATACTTATTTCACATTCTAGACTATATAACATTGTCTAAGGTGTGTCAAATTTAAAAACTTACCGCTTTATACTCTAGAAATTAATATAGTATAGTGTGCAACTATAAAATCACGTAACTCCTGCGCACCCAAATAGGTCTAAATGTGCTTATTTTTCATTAGAAGAACAAAATTTCTAAAATTTATTGGTATCACAATAATTTAGATAAAACCACTTGAAAAGAAATCATTTTCAGCTAAAAAATAAATAAATTGAAAATGGTTATTTTCGAACATTCTCAATGTGTAAAACTGTGGATGCCCCCAAATCGTTACGATTTTTTGAACCACAAGTCGTAACGATTTGGGAGCAGGGACTGTACTTCTTTTTAACCATTAATAACTGAGATAGATGTCGCATTTTTCTTTTTTTCCAAATAGGAAAGCTAATCCTTGCCCAAATACATTTTAGATATAATTCCAAACGTTTTAATGGGTCCTTGATATGGGTGAGTTATTTGTCAAAAATCAATATTTAATGAGGTGGTTATTTTCCGGTGTATTTTTTGTCCACGTATGGCCATACTTAGCATACGGCCAGTCTGAGCCAAGTGCTTTTTGTTTTATTTTCGCATTAATTTACTTTATATTATATGATTTATTCGTTTTCATTCGGAATTAATTTTTTATTTCATTAAAGGCCTTAGATGTATATTCTATCGGGCCTAAAAATATTCTATCAGCTTCATTTAATATGTGTGCCCATATTGTAAGAAGCCAGAGAATAACAGCACTAATATGCTTTCTAAATAAGCAAAACAATACAAGGTCATGCCTTAGCCCCTAATAAAATAAAACCGCCACATTTTTTGAGTTTTCTAACAGGATGGACTTCACTCCAAAAAAAAAAAAATCAAAATGCAAAAGAATCACAGACTCAAATTATTAGAATTCGAGCAACAGTTAAAAGTCAACAAATTAGTTGTTGGACACACAACGCGACATTAAGTGTCGGTATAAGTGTCCCTTATGGGTCCATGTTCGGTCAAATAAACTTCTGACAAAAAAATGTCTGATATACCGACTGTCCGCACCAGACGAATGAAAATCTGAAATGTCTGCTTGTCGGCCAATCAAAAGCTGGGCTCATTTTGCTCCAGTTTGTGATTGGTTGATTAGCAAAATGCGTAACAAAAAATAGCTAAACGCCTAACGCGGTACATTGCGCATTAGCCAACGCACGCCAACGCTTGCAACACTAAATTCCAAATTTCACTTAGAAAATTTTCTTTTATTTAATTTTATAGCATCTTTTTGTGAAATCACTTGATGAAACAGCCATAAAAAGGTCTTGTGCAGATCTGCACAAAATTACACCTACGGGTTAGTATTCACTTGCTCCACTTGGGAGTTAATTTCACGGAGGAATCGAACTGGCGGAGAAAAAATAAAAAAAAAACCCTTAGGTGATAAAGCTGCTCTCAGGGATTCCAAAAAAGTGTATACAAATTTTTGGGCCACTGATTTTCGAGATACCGGTCGGTTTAATTTTCTCGAAAAAAAATTTTAGACTCATTTTTGGAATCCCCGAATGCAGTTCTATACCCTCAGAGTTTTTTTAATTTTTCTTGCCCGCCAGTTTGTAGCCCTCCGTGAAATTTCACTATGTTTTCATCAATTATAATTTTACCGATTTCTGAGTATACCAGTATTTATTGAAATTTTAATCCGGTATTTTCTATGTCTCTCATGAACCAGCTCAAATTCACCGAACAAGAGTCATGAACATGAAAAAGTACTTTGTTTTTCAAAACATCAAACAATCAATATAAACCAAGAAAATAAACTATTCATATGTGAACTTCAACGCACCTCCGAGACACAAAATGTTCACAATGACCTTGTAGCCACATAAATATTCCGGTAGAGAGTTAATTATTCGTGGCGAACAACGCAGCAATATATTTACTCTTTTTTATCCGCGAAAAATTCACCGTAGTATTTCAATTTGGCGGGTTTTTGTTACATAATTGTCGAATAATTACCCCCCTCAGGCCTCAGAATATTCTAGGGTACGAAAAAAGTTGCAAGTATTTTATGCATTTACTTAAATTTCAATAGCGAAGAATTATGGCCGAAAATCAGGGTTAAGCTTTTTGCATTATACGGGCATGATCGTAAAGTACTTTCTTTTATTTCAACTGTGAGAAAAAAAATATTTTGATCAAACTAGCATAATAGTTAAAAAAAAGTTACAAAACGTCTCAAAGTCTATGTACTGTTAACTCAACCAGTTTCATAGTTCTCTTAGTAAATTTTAGCATTTTATTTTAAAGCAATGTTAACAAAATAAACAAAAATTTGAAAATAAAATAAATGAAATTTTTATGATGGAAATAATACGAAAATACATAAAATGTGCCTTGAGGAACATTTGGTTAAAGGGCGCAAATTGATTACCATGATCATAAGAGTTAGAAAAAAAAAATTTTTTTTTCGAAAAGTACAAAATAAAACTTTTTATAACCGTCGGTGCTACGTCTTTCAAAAAGTGGAAATTCAAAAAATATATGTGTTTTCATGTCGTATGAAAAAAAAATAAAAAATATTGTATTTGAGTAAATATCGAATGTATGGTTTTGTATGTAAGGAAGACTTTGATCTATTTAGTTGCCAAAAATAAGAATTGGACAAGTCAATTTTTCGAAAAAAAATTTTCTTTAATTTTTGGTCCATTTGTACCCAAGGTCACTATGTCAGGCATAAAACGTAACCTTGGGTACAAATGGACGAAAATTTTAAAATTTATTTTTGTGAGCTTAACAAAACTGTATTAACAGTTTTTTTTCGAAAAATTGATCTGTCGATTGGACAGTGTCCAATTCTTATTTTTTTTTTTCAATTTAGTATATTAGGGAGTATAATTCTGGAGTTCGCATTTCCTTCTGCAAAGTATAGGTTAAAGATAAACTGATCGCTAAATTGGATTTTACTGTAGTTAATAAAAAAAAGTGGAGTAAAAGTTACTGATTTTAGCTACATGGTAATTAAAATGCTACTTTTCTGCTGAAATCGATGACAGAAGATTAAAAAGGTAGAATAATGGGGGGAAAGTCAATAAAACAAATCTTTACATACATGGCTAAATAATTGTTTTGTTTTTAGATCGATATTTTTCTCTTTTGCAGATGTTTGTTATAATAAAAAAAAATTGAAAATCAAAATTTTCGAAAACTTACCCTTAACGGCATACACCAGAATAACAAGCAGCAACATCTCTAACTTATTTTTATAAATCTCTGTTTTTAAATGTCTATATAAAAATGTTTATACAAAAAAAAAATAATAACCTATAAAAACTTTATAAAAAAAACACCCCTAATAAAAATATCCAAAACTTTTTTAATTATTTTTTTACAGTCGAATTTTTTTTTTCTTGGTTTGATTTTACTACGATTTCGAGTAGGTAGGACAACGTTGGTAGATAGTAGCCGCTTTCAGAGAGCAGAGAGGCCTCGGAGGAGCAGTGACGGAGCAAGAGCGCCCCTGGCGGAGGACCAAAAATGATGGGAGTACGGAGCAGACTGCAAATATCGACTTCAATATCGAGCAGCCACACGCGCGACGGGAGGTAAACAGAACCCCCTTTTTTTATTGATGCACCAGTGGAGGAACATGCGCCACGGCGGCCGAAAGACGCTAGAGAGTCGCACCGCAAATTCAGAGTCGTTTTTTTTGCTTCCAATTTTCAACCCCTCGCGGACCATACGGTATGTCCTGCATTTATTTTTAATTCTCTCATATTATGATACTTACTAATAGGTAAGTATTAGAACTTATTAGTAACTTAGACGGAAAAAAATCAGCGATCATTTCAACTCGCAGGGTGAAGTGTGTGCATATATGCACACGACTTGGTTTTTCGTCGATTTAAGGCATAAGGAGGCCCCGTTGGGCAGAATTGGTATTGCTGACCTCAACTTTTCGAGAAAATTCCATTGGCGGTATTTTTTTTTCGTAGGTTGGATATTTCAAACAGCTCTCTAAACAGCAAAAATTTAACAGCCTAAGTTGGACACCTCGTACATTTTGACTTATAAGGTCTGGAAAAAACAATTTGCTGGAAAGATGAATTGGCCGACTGTCTTGAAACTTTTCAAAAAATAAGACCAACTAAAAAAAATTTCTGAAAAGTGTCCTGGAATTGGACCAAGCGGACCATAATTGGGTGTCCCGTAATTATACTCCCATGTGTGTCAAAAGTTCACCATTTGATCATTTAAAGACTTATCATTGATAAAATTGACCAAAATTGATTTTTATATTTTCATTATATTTTTTGTATATGTCAAAAGATAAGCATCGCTAAGGCCATCTGTATTCGATTGCTAATTTATCATTGAAGATGACTGATGCATATGGAAGAAAGACAAAAAAGAAATTGTATTACACGCCCTTAAAATATGGCACGCAAAGAAGTTGTACAGGGGCTAGACCAATTCCGGAACGCTGCGTGATTTTGAGTCAAAGTTTAGTACTTTCGTCTTATGTCATCCCTAAGAACCGTACCAGAAACGGACTTTGTTTAGTAGGTTGGAGATTTCAAACAGCTCTTTAGGGGGCCCTGGTCGCCTAAAACAATTTCTGAATAGTCAGATCGACGTAGTTTGACGAGCTCTACAATTTGGCTTTACCAGTTTTTTAATTATTGCAAATTATTGTGAATTTTCTAAGTGTGTGTATATATACGCACATTTTCCCCCTTCAGGTTCCCAAAAACTCCTTCCCCATGAGAGTTAAAACAAAACAAAAAAAGTACTGCATGTGTTCTAACTTTGACTATGCATAAAATCTAACACATTTTTTAGGTACGAGATTTATTTATGTTTATACTTATACCTCGTTTCGAAGACTTGATCTTGTATTAGGAAAAATAACTTTGTAATTTAATTTTAAATAAAGTAGCCCCTTATTCGGACCATTTTTTTTTTATTAATTACAGTATTTAGATGACAGAATCAGTGTCATTTGCGTTGACTTAGTTGTATTTGTTTGTTATTGAAAAACACATTAAAACTGCGCACAGAACTTTCATATACTGAAAAATAATCGTAAATTTTGATATTAGCAAGCGGGGTATTAAAAATCAAAATATTAAAATACGCTACCTAACCCGTTATGTTAACAAAATTCCGTTATTCTAACACTTTTTGATTTCAAATCCGTTGTCTGTTTTTTATTATCACATGCCGTTCTCTTTTTATTTAGAAATAAAGTGAAAATGGGTAGCTAGCTACCCAATATGCGCATGACTGTTAACTTACAATCTTATGAAAAAATATAAAAAAACGGAAAATGTGGGTCATTTTGTTCTTACCGTGTGATATTCCAAAAATGTAAAACTGTTTATTTATCACGCAATTTTCAACATTATTTTCAAGGCGTTCCTTTTAAGGATGCGCCATACCCTATTGGCTGAAAAATCTAGTCTCCGAAATGAAGTCGTTTTCTCTTCAAATTTAACCCTTACTAATTTAAACTTTTTTCAAATATATTCAGAAAGGTTTGACGGACTGATTTTGGAAGTAATTGAAATTATTGGTCAACATACATACCCCCACCGACCTCCAAAGTTGGCCATAAAAAAAGTTAAGAAAAGCTCCAAAAGATATGTGAGGCATGTAGTCAATTTTCTGTTTTTGTCATCCGAAGGCACCTAGTTTTTTTTTTTTAGATAATTTTTATTGTGCATTGTACATAATGACAGTAAAAAAACTTAGCAGTAAAAAAGCTTAGCAGTAAAAAAGTTAGCTCTATCAATCAAGCTGGCCTAAAATTTTTCAAACTAAAATTTTTTATTGAATTTGGCGATTTTTGTTGATTTTCGCTATAGTTTGAAAAAAACGCTAATTTAGCGTTAGGCTTAGGTTAGGTTAGGCGCAGGGTGCGTTAGCGTTAGGTTAGGTTAGNTACAAATCGGTAACATAACTGCCGGTAACATAACTGCGCAAGTGGTGTATAAGAACAAAATGGTACGTTAAAGGGCTTCAATTCAGTGCACTTACCAAACACGTCCGAGCAACATTTAGGATTTTATGACTCAAAACGTGTGAAAATTTAGCGGATCACACGTTCAGAGCTATAAAACGCTAAATTTTGATTGGACAAGTTTGGTACTTATATTGAGTTAAAGCTCTTGAATGTATCAATTTTTTCCCATAATCGATCTTTGGATGATTACGAACACTATGTCCGCTACGCGTGAATTTCATTAAGAAAAAGGCTTTTTTGTGAGAACCAGCGCGAAATGGGTCGCTTAAATGTCCCGATTTCGAGAAACCTGCTGTACGAAAATTATGTTTGTTTCCCGTTCATGAAAGTCAACAGTGTTGACTCAACACCCATCTAATTTATTTGGTTAAGCCGAACTAACCATTTAAGGAAGTGTTTAATGGTGAGAGCCACGTAGATTTGCAACCGCACACCCTGTGTAGCATCGGCGCATCGGGGTTAAGTGACCTTATAACCGACCTATTTTTCGAAAAAACGAAAATATAAACAACCACTTTTGCACCGAGATTAGTGAGTGTGCCTTTATAAGCAACTACTTTGTCAAATAGCCTATAATCTAACATTTTGAAAATTTTCTTAATTTTGCGTTGGGTCACCGTTGGGAATTAGCGTTGGGGCGTTGGGCGATTTTTCGAATTTGCGTTGGCGTTGGGTTGGGTGCCCCAACCCAACGCCCCTACGCCCCAACGCTGATTAGCGTTGGGCTGTTTTTGCAACCCTGCCTATGACCCCCTTCGAGTTTTTTTTCGGAATAAAAAGCGTGCCGGAATTGGAGGTTTTTTAACGGTCCCGGAATTGGCCCATGCCTCGTATCCAGGTTATATAAAGATTTAATCAAACACAATCGTGGTCAACTCCTTGTGAACGGAACCACCTAGTGGCGATTATGACGCTCACCATGAGGGACAGTATTTCTTTAAATACTTCTTGATCAAATATTATGAATCAGTTGTATAGTTTTTACTTTGTATCACTTCATAAAGTGGCCTTAATTCAAGTGACCTTATATGATATATAAGTTATATCCCATGGGAAGTGTGTGTATATATATATATTATATATGTATATATATATAATATATATATATACGACTTGTTTTTCGTCGATTTAAGGCGTATGGAGGCCCCGTATAGGTAAAACAGTCAAAACGAGTATTGCTGACCCCCTAAACTTTTGAATTAGAGATTTTTTTGAATTATTTTGAGTTTTTATGAATTATTATGAATTATTGTGAATTTTTTAAGTGTGTGTATATATACGCACACTTTCCCCATACAAGTTCCCAAAAACTCCTTCCCCATGAGAGTTAAAACAAAACAAAAAAAGTACTGAATGTGTTCTAACTTTGACTATGCATAAAACCTAACACATTTTTTATGTACGAGATTTATTTATGTTTATACTTATACCTCGTTTCGAAGACTTGATCTTGTATTAGGAAAAATAACTTTGTAATTTAATTTTGTCAGTTTTTGATCAAACTAGAAAGTAGCCCCTTATTCGGACCAGTTTTTTTTTTGTTAATTACAGTATTTAGATGACAGAATCAGTGTCATTTGCGTTGACTTAGTTGTATTTGTTTGTTATTAAAAAAAAAACTACACATTAAAACTGCGCACAGAACTTTCATATACTGAAAAATAATCGTAAATTTTGATATTAGCAAGCGGCCCGTATTAGCAATACCCCCCTTGAAGCGGGGTATTGAAAATCAAAATATTAAAATACGCTACCTAACCCGTTATGTTAACAAAATTCCGTTATTCTAACACTTTTTGGGGTTCTATTAATTTCAGTTTCCAATTATTTAACCAAACGTTTTTTTTTATCCAATATAAAAACGTAAAAATTTGTTTTGATTTCAAATCCGTTGTCTGTTTTTTTATTATCACAAGCCGTTCTCTTTTTATTTAGAAATAAAGTGAAAAGGGGTAGCTAGCTACCCAATATGCGCATGACTGTTAACTTACAATCTTATGAAAAAATATAAAAAAAAAACGGAAATTGTGGGTCATTTTGTTCTTACCGTGTGATATTCCAAAAATGTAAAACTGTTTATTTATCACGCAATTTTCAACATTATTATCAAGGCGTGCCCTTTAAACGTAAATTCTTTGCATCGTAATTATACTAAGGTAGATTCTTCACTGCCAATTGTCGCGTTAATTTTTTATTTATTTACCACCTTTGTTAACTGTCAGGGGGAAGGAGTTTTTGGGAACCCGTAGGGGGAAATGTAAAGCTGTTATAGAGCTGGTCAGTTGTAGAGCTGGTCAAACTACGTCGATCTGACTATTCAGAAATTGATTTGGGCCACCAAGGCCCCCTAGAGAGCTGTTTGAAATCTCTAACCTACGCAAAAATACCGCCAACGTATTTTTTTCGAAAAGTTGAGGGGGGGTTAGCAATACTCGTTTTGACCTAAGGGGCTTTCATATGCCTTGAATCGACGAAAAAACAAGTCGTGTGTATATATAAACACACTTCCCCTAGGAGTTTAGCAAAAAGCCTGAAACATATGATAGTTTTTATCTTATCAAAAAACTTTATTACAATTGTTTATCCTAAAAAGCCACTTGCTCTGACTAATTTTGCAATTTTTTAAAGTTCCGCCTACGCAGTTATTGCGCATTTCTATTTCCGCCTACGTTCTGCGTGGTTATGTTGCCGTTTTCTGAAATTACTACGGTAACATAACCGCACAGGGGTGATCTGATAGCTTATTGGCAATCAAATAGAAGGTATAGTTCCTTATGGCCGACCCGATTTTGGCATTGGTAGATATGGTAGATGTGGGCAAATCGAAAATTTACGGGTATTTTTTGCGTAGGTTGGAGATTTTAAAACACTATCTAGAGGGGCCTTGATGGCCCAAATCAACTTCTGAATAGTCAGATCGACGTAGTTTGACGAGCTCTACAACTTGGCTTCACCATTTTTTTCTTGAAAAATTTTCGATTTGCCCACTTCTACCACTTTTGTGGTAAATTACTAATTTTCTATTACCGTCCTGGCACACCCTGGTCTTGGCGATTAAAACTAAACTGCCCCAGAANATCAAATAGAAGGTACAGTTCCATATGGGCCATATGATATGGCCGACCCAATATGATATGGCCGACCCAATTTTGGCATTGGTAGATATGGTAGAAGTGGGCAAATCGAAAATTTACGGGTATTTTTTGCGTAGGTTGGAGATTTCAAACCACTATCTAGGGGGGCCTTGGTGGCCCAAGTCAACTTCTGAATAGTCAGATCGACGTAGTTTGACGAGCTTTACAACTTGGTTTTACCAGTTTTTTTTTGAAAATTTTTCGATTTGCCCACTTCTACCACTTTTGTGGTAAATTACTAATTTTCTATTACCGTCCTGGCACACCCTGGTCTTGGCGATTAAAACTAAACTGCCCCAGAAAATACGATTGGAGCAAATTCAATTTAAGGTATGTCTAAGTGTTAAATCATTCTGAAAATCTCTTTTCCTCAGACTTTCTACAGATTTATTGCGAGAAAAGGCGATAAAAAGCTACTTAGGTGTTATTCTTTTGTCTAACCGCCCATTTCGATGATTGAATTTGTTCAATTTAACTATTTCTCCTTAACAAAACACTTTGGCTAATTAAGCTGATATGTGAACACGCCAGATCAGACGACTTAGACCATGTGTTCGAAGCACAGTACGCATAATCTGTCCGATTCAGAATTAAAAATGGATTTCAAAAAGCCATCAAAAAATGCCCAATAAATGTTCGTTCGGCACAATTTTGAATTGCAATCAAGCACAAACTGACTCACGTTAAATATGACAAAAAACAACGAATACACAGAGTGCGCCGTTATGTTTCACCCCGTTATGTTTCACTTTTTCCCGCCCATGCGGTTACGTTTCACTTTTTCGAGAAAATATTTTCCCCTAATACATATCTTTATATGTTTAGCCCTTTCACTTCTTCCCGCTCGGGCCATTATGTTTTACTAAATTTTTGATTTTTTTGTGAAATATAACGGCGCACCCTGTGTATATAAGAAATAAGGAAACCCTTCATCATTCTTAATTAGCTGGTATCTATGACTTATAACTTCTACGAATAACTTATAACTAATGACTAATAAGTTATACGCGCAGCGGGTCTGTTTTAAACGCGCGAGTTTAGCTGCGCTTTGCGGGGCTGTTCTACAATGCCAACTTTTGCCAAATTTCCATTCTTTCACAGACTACTTTTATTTGATGTTTTTTATTTTGTATTTTAATTATGGTACTGTCTTGGGTAGCTAGAACTTAAAATTTCAAAATACATGCAGAGATTACCTTTATTTCCCTATAAGGGAACTTGGTTGGTTAGAAATGTGCATACTGTTACAGTATGAAGCATATACTAAACAAACAAAATCGAGATGGATTTTTAGTCGGTCCGAATCCAATGGCGATTAAAAAAGGAATTAAAAAATCCAAGGCGTCAAGGAACAAAAGAAATGTATGGCGTACTATATGTTGGTTAAAACGGGCTAAATAACATTAATATATTAAATCTACTAAAAAATAAACTAGATGAGGTTAATGAGCGACGATGGGAAAAAAGTCCATTTGCATGAGATTTGAAATGACACGATATGTTTTACTTGATCCGTTTTGACAGACGACTGATGCAATCTTCTACTATACCATAAAAATATATATTCCCAAAAATATATAGAATAAAATCTCGACTAAATCTCGCAGGCGATTCTAACCAATAATTACTAAGCTATTTTAACTCGCAGGGGGAACTGTGTGAATATATGCACACGACTTGGTTTTTTGTCGATTTAAAGCATAAGGAGGCCCCGTAGGGCAGAATTGGTATTGCTGACCCCCCCTCAACTTTTTGAGACAATTCTATTGGAGGTATTTTTTGTGTAGATTGGATATTTCAAACAGCTCTCTAGGGGCCCTGGTTTTACCTGAATTATTGCGAATTTTTGTGAATTTTTAAGTGTGTGCAAACGTGCACACAATTTCCTCCTACGGGTTATCAAAAAGTCTTTCCCCTGAGAGTTAAACGTTTTTTATATTTTGTGGGGTTCTTATTTATTTTTTTAGTTTCTTTAGCAGCTACTCATTGCCCGTCATGGAAAATAGCCGTAAAACGCACTTTAAAAAAAATTTTTTTCTTGTTATAGATCAATTTTATTTCTCGGCTTTATCGAGGCTTTAGCTTCAAAGCGAGGCTAACCTACGTAAATAAAAACATAATGACTAGAGGCAATCGTAGTACGCAAATTGTTTCACAAAAAGAATCAGACCCGTATTTCCCGCGGGTACGGTAACACTTTTTTTTCGCGGGTCAGACCCGACTTTGACCCGGCTGTTTGACCCGCCCCGTTTTTCGTGCTCGGGTCAGACCCGGCATTTGACTCTTGGCGACCCGCGAAAAAGGAAGGGTAGGGTAAGAAAGAAAATCAAATGTGCCAATCTCTGATCTAAGTCTAACTTTCTAAGTTTAACTGATTTTTTTACTGGTGAAATAATCGCCCGGGTGTTAAATCTTCAAGCGTTATGCCAAAAAATTTTTGAAATCGATTTCAAATTGAAAAATATGTTTTACTTGATCCGTTTTGACAGACGACTATACCATAAAAAATATTCGAAACAAAAAAATTTGGTTTTAACGTTCGATATATTTTTTGCAGTTCGTTTTTTTTTACATTTATTTATTTTTGTTGTCTCTAAAAAAGTTTCTGACTTAATTTCATTTGCGACTTAAACGTGAATAATGAACAGTTGGAAAATAGAGTCTAACAGGACAGGAAAATAAGTTTACCACGAAGATGGACGTCAATTATTCCTTTGGCAATAAGTATGGGACTCCTGATTTGACCAATCGCGTTCCAGAAAAAGAAGCAGACTTTCAGGAATTGTCCAAATCGAAAATGTTAATTTGACGTTTTTATCAATCATCGTTTTTTTTATAACGAAGTTAGACGAACGAATTTTTCAGCGGGAAAGTTGCGGTAACCTGAAAAAGCATGAGTCGTACAATCAAGTTCGTACTGGTAGATATGGTAGAAGTGGGCAAATCAAAAATTTTTAGAAAAAAACTGGTAAAACCAAGTGGTAGAGCTCGTCAAACTACGTCGATCTGACTATTAAGAACTTGATTTGGGCCACCGGGGCCCCCTAGAGAGCTGTTTGAAATGTCAAACCTACGCAAAAAATACCGTCGATGTAATTTTGTCGAAAAATTGAAGGGGATCAGCAATACCAATTCTGCCCTACGGGGCCTCCTTATGCCTTAAATCAACGAAAAACCAAGTCGTGTGCATATATGCACACACTTCCCTGTGCGCGTTGAAATGAACAAACTAAGTGTTAAGTTAACCATTATAATAAATGAGCCTACGCAAAAGAACGACTTTTTTCTGGACCACTTCTACCACCTACGCCCACGTCGGAATTGGTCCAAATAGGCGCAAATTAAAGCTTAGCAAATTAACGCCCACTTCTACCATATCTACCACTTCCGCTCACGCACTTGTGATATACTTAAACATATGAGAATGCGGCGATGGATAAAATATTAAGTTGGTTGAACGATGCATGTTAAAAGTGTCATATACCCTAGCAAGCAAAAATGTCTTGGCGCAAAGAATATGTTGTTTCCCCACCCGTGGATATTCCTACTTCAACCAAAAATTTTGCTCCAATAAGTCTATGGGCTACTTAATAACTTAGAACTTCATAAGTACTTTCGGACGAACATTCAGAGTAGAGTGCCCCAAGATTCTTTCGAAGTTGTCCAAATTAATTTTCTTTTTGTACCAGACGATTGAGCAT
>SCLG01000436.1:119825-133790 GCA_004367875.1 Oikopleura albicans
TTTTTTTGCGTAGGTTGGAGATTTCAAACAGCTCTCTAGGGGGCCCTGGTGGCCCAAATCAATTTCTGAATAGTCAGATCGACGTAGTTTGAGGAGCTCAACAATTTGGTTTAACCAGCTTTACCAGAATTATTGCGAATTATTGTGATTTTTTAAGTGTGTGCATATATTTACACATTTACCCCTATGAGTTCCCAAAAACTCCTTCCCCCTAAGAGTTAACGCAAGAAGTAGTGTACAAACAACGTATGATGAGAATTAAGTAGTGCAGAAAACGAAAAAATCAAGTTTGGCCACGTTTATCAACTTGATTTGATTTTTTGAGCACTTTTTATATGGAACCACAATTAGACCCTTCACGCTAATCATCAACGGTACTCGCAGCGTGACACTAAAATAACCGTGGTTATTAATTTTACCTTTTTTAACTTTTTTTTGTATACGAGTCGCCCATCGATCAATTCCGGTTTGTGCTGTACAGTATAGTAACCTCAAACATCATAATTTGCATCCTGACATTGAACCCGCCCTTACTTCAAAATTATAGACTACTAAACAGGTGTCCCGCCGCAGAACTCCCCATTACGCACTTGAAATAATCAACACTTTTTTTTAAAAATAAAAACACTATCAATAAAATAGCGTGAAGTCAAGCCGAGTGGGTCGTTTAAGGAGTCCAATTAGCGGGCTTTAATTGAAACCGAGAACCGTTGGTTGAAAATTTGAACCAAGAGAGAAAAAAAAGTGGCCACTCACTATTCATACTGATAAGCCGATTTTTTTTAATTGTCGAAGCCAAGTCTCAAACCATAGAGAGAACGATCAGATTTGTCCAACAGTGGTTAATTAGGGGTCACTCAAAAAGTGGTCCAGATATCCCCTAATGCTTAACTCTCAGGGGGAAGTAATTTTTGGGAACCCGTAGGGGGAAAATATGTGTATATAAACACGCACTTAAAAAAATCACAATAATTCAAAAAAAAACTGATAAAGCCAAATTGTAGAGCTCGTCAAAATACGTGGATCAGACTATTCAGAAATTGATTTGGGCCACCAGGGCCCCCTAGAGAGCTGTTTGAAATCTCCAACCTACGCAAAAAAAAATACCGTCAATGTAATTTTTTTGAAAAGTTGAGGGGGACAGCAATACCCGTTTCGACCTACGGGGCCTCCAAATGCCTTAAATCAACGAAAAAACAAGTCGTGTGTATATATACACACACTTCCCCTGGGAGTTAAATAGATGTTTCTTTTTTTCCGTTTGTGCGTATTTTTTGAAAAAAAAAACAATTTGTGAAGCATTTGAGCAGAGATGGTATAGTTTATAACATATCTACTCACTGTTCGTACTGATAAGCCCGAATATACTTGTAAAGTAGCTGAAGCGTTACACCGTGGACCAAACCATACAAACATGTTTACACACAATACCCCCTACTGTTCACCAATTCATATAATACCTTCCTTTGAAACTACCGTGAAAATAAAAAAAAATGGTAATAGAAACAAATAATGTTTATCTTCGGGTACAAAAGCACGAAAAAATAGCTTATCAAAGGCGGTTTAGTTCTTTTTTATCGAAAAATAACATGCAGAAACATTCCATATGTAAATTTTCCAAAATCATCGGGGCAAAAACCGTTACACAGGGTGCTCAGTTATCTTGCGTACTTGGTCCTCGAAAAGCCGCAAGATAAGCATTTTTCGCAAGATAACTGCTCAATACGTAGGCGGAAACGCCGAAAACCCCAAGAAATGCATGGTTTTTAAAGTTCTGTCTTGATTTTGATTTTTGATTGTACGCAAGGACTTCTGGTTATACAAGGTATGGCCAAGTCAAAAAAACTGACTTAATCCAAGCCTTGCCAAGCCAATATATTTCGAAATGACAAAGTCAAACTTAGCCCTTAGGGAGAAGTACTTTGTGATAACCCGTAGGTGAAAATTGTGTGCACGTATGCACACACTTAAAAATTCAGAATAATTCGCAATAATTCTGGTAAAACTGGTAAAGCCACAATGTAGAGCTCGTCAAACTACCTCGATATGACTATTAGAAATTGACTTAGGCCACCAGGGCCCACTAGAGAGCTGTTTGAAATCTCCAACCTACGCAAAAAAATACCAGCAATAGAATTTTCTCCAAAAGTTGAGGGGGTCAGCAATACCAATTTTGCCCTACGGGGCCTCCTTATGCCCTAAATCGACGAAAAACAAAGTTGTGTGCATATATGCACACACTTCCCCCTACGAGTTAGAGTATGGCGTTATCGAGCCTTGGGTTACATTTGTTTTTGCAGAGCATAGTTTTTTTTTTGACTTGAATTACTCGTCAAAACTTTTTATGTATAAAGATTTGTGGTTTGTATCTATTTGAGAAAAAAAAACTCATCCTATTCTGACACCACATTGTTTCGTGTTTCAACACATTTTGGGGTAATCCTGAGATTGGTATTTTAACCACACCGACAACTCAAGGACTGAAAATTTGGCATTTGAAATCCTACCAATATAAAACTAACAGATAATTTCAGAAAATTGGATTTACTTAGATTCGACAATCTTCAATTCTCTAAGTTGATGATCTCTTTTTTTAATATTAAACATTTTATAAAGAAAACACAGACATACCCTAACGCACTTTTATGATGTCTACAATAGGGGGAGAGAGAAACAGACCAATAAAAAGGCGGAAATCAAAACGTAGGTTTTTGATAGGGAATCCAAGCGAAAGTAATAATTTTAGTTTTACAAATCAGATGATAATTGTGAAATCGATTTTATAATATACTTTAAGGTGATAAGGTCAGCTTTTCATGAATCCGAACGATATTATGAATTGTTGATGAAATTCCCACAGAATGTGCCATATTTCATTTATTCTTTCACAATTTTTTTGACCCGATAACGGCGCAGTGCGTAGGAATGTTCGAGAAATTACGATTTCTCAGAATAACTTGATTAACGTTCTTAAAATAACTTTCTTAACAATAGATAGATTAGTGACGGTTGTTTCTTTAGAACATTCTGCTGATAGTATATAAGGAAACAACCATCACAATTGCGACATTATTATTCTATCTTCATTTTGCTCTGCAATTTCTGAATAATAAATATACCTATACCATTTACAATAATGTATTTATACCATTTACGATAATGCGTATACGCACCATCATTCATGGCTGGAATATTTTAAGTCAAAATTTTGACCCGATAAAGGGTGACCCGATAACGGCGCAGGTGGTGTATTAATAATTTATAATATCGTTCGAATTCATAAAAAAACTGACCTTAGTTGTTAGCTGTGCAATCTAAAAAAATTCTTATCTGTCCGGCAGTATGAGTCCTGGAATTCAACTAGGGTGAAAATGAGAAATTAGGGTTTTGATTGAAAGCGCAAATATTATTGTGACCCAACAACACACCACGAATTTATTGCTTTTGGTTTTCGATGACGTTTCACGAACTTTGTTTGATAAACCATAAAAACATTAGTAAAGTAACTACAGAGTAGACGTATGGAATTTTGTAAATTGTTTTTTTTTTTCAAATAGTTAATTTCTATCGAAACTTCAATTACAGTATACTAAAGCAGAAACAACATACTAAAAGTTTCAGTCTGAAACGTTATGAGCTTGCCCGATTATTTATTATAAGTACATATATAGTTAATAAGATTTTATTCTATAAAAAAAATATTTCTTTGGTGTCCAGGAATTTCAAATTTTACATGTAAGGAATTATATTTCTAACTGATGAGCAAAAAAGTTCGACTCCAAGAAATTATCTGCTAACAACTTCCGATGGCCTTCGATCAGCTATATTTGTTAAAACGGATTTGCGGGAAAAAAATTAAAAAAAAGTTCCATTTTATACGGAGTGAATGTCAAACAATGATGATATTTAAAACAATAAAACCAACCTACAAAAGTGATCCAAATTGGAAATGCTCATTAAGAGGTCTTAGCGGTCTTTTGTATACTTGTGCTATCATCCCATCCGTCATCATTTACGAAAGCATATTTAGACTGCAGCAAAATGGCGCAAATAGTATTATTTTTGTTATCTATTTTCCTGTTTAACTCACAGGGGGAACTGTGTGCATATATGCCCACGACTTGGTTTTTTGTTGATTTAAGGCATAAGGAGGCCCCGTAGCCTATCGGCCGTAGGGCAGAATTAGTATTGCTGACCCGCCCTCAACTTTTCGAGAAAATTCCATTGGCTGTATTTTTTTTTTTTGCGTAGGTTGGATATTTCAAACAGCTCTCTAGGGGGCCCTGGTGGCCCAAATCAATTTCTTAATAGTCAGAACGACGTAGTTTGACAAGCTCTACAACTTGGCTTTACCAATTTCACCAGAATTATTGCGAATTTTTAAGTGTGTGCATACGTGCACACAATTTCTCCCTACGGGTTATAAAAAGTCTTTCCCCCTGAGAATTAATTGCAGAATTAAAAATCTACTCGGGTACACGTTAGCATACAACTTTGTCATAATAATGATTTTGGTCACACTTTAGAACCAAATAAACACTCAAAATTGATTTCGATACAAAATTATAAAGCGTTAGAGCGACTTGGAATTTATTCCATCAATTTTAAACAAATTGAAGTAGTCTCGATTGAGCGTATCAAAAGGGCGTAACAGAGGAACTCCCACATACTGTATCACGTCAGGATTAATAAAACTGAATGTTTTCTTTCTAGCTAGCCAAAATGCTAATTTCATGCAAATTTTGAAATTTTGTCAACTTTATCGCACATACAGAAAAACTGGTTCCATTCTCTCCGATTTCTCTAATCTGATGAATGTTATCGTTGAACCGCGAACTGGTCACTTAATGAGCGTTTGCACAGTAGATTATTATGGTAAATAAATTGAGCTCTCCAGTAGTGCATGCTGCCCCANAGAAATTAGGGTTTTGATTGAAAGCGCAAATATTATTGTGACCCAACAACACACCACGAATTTATTGCTTTTGGTTTTCGATGACGTTTCACGAACTTTGTTTGATAAACCATAAAAACATTAGTAAAGTAACTACAGAGTAGACGTATGGAATTTTGTGAATTGTTTTTTTTTCAAAATTAATTTGGCTATCGAAACTTCAATTACAGTAAACTAAAACAGAAACAACATACTGAAACGTTATGAGCTTGCCCGATTATTTATTATAAGTATTTAATAAGATTTTATTTTATAAAACAAATATTTCTTTGGTGTCCAGGAATTTCAAATTTTACATGTAGGGAATTATATTTTTCATAATTTTTAATTTTAATAATTTTAAAAATAGTCAGGAAATTCGATCCGGGTTTTAAAATTTTAACCGCCACTGGCGGTCCGCCAGTTAGTAGCCCTTAAAAAGGTCATAAAACATTTTTTAATAATCTGGAAAAAATTATAATGTAAAATGTGATAAAAATAAATGAAATTAATAATTAGTGAAGACATAAATATATAATAATATATAATTTATCATACCAATTTATTTTTTTGTCCACCTTATTTTCCATGAAGTCCTTATCTTAAATTTTAATACAATAAAATAATGACGAATTGAAGAACTTAAAACGTTTTCAAAATGTAAAGAAACCAGTCATATTAAGGGACACCAAATAAGGGCACATTATTCAAATTAAGGGTCATTTCTACTAAAAGTATTCAATACCACCCTTGAATACTTTTAGTAGAAATGGTCGATTTGTTTAACCCTCTCAAGTTGAGAGTCTCAACATCATTTTTAACCTTGCGTCTAACTGATGAGCAAAAAGTTCGACTCCAAGAAATTATCTGCTAACAACTTCCGATGGTTTTCGATCCGCTATATTTGTTAAAACGGATTTGCGGAAAAAAATTTAAAAAAAAGTTCCATACGGAGTGAATGTCAAACAATGATGATATTTAAAACAATAAAATCAACCTACAAAAGTGATCCAAATTGGAAATGCTCATTAAGAGGTCTTAGCGGTCTTTTGTATACTTGTGCTATCATCCCATCCGTCATCATTTACGAAAGCATATTTAGACTGCAGCAAAATGGCGCAAATAGTATTAACCTTTGATATCTATTTTCCTGTTTAACTCACAGGGGGAAGTGTGTGCATATATGCCCACGACTTGGTTTTTTGTTGATTTAAGGCATAAGGAGGCCCCGTAGGGCAGAATTAGTATTGCTGACCCGCCCTCAACTTTTCGTGAAAATTCCATTGGCTGTATTTTTTTCACGTAGGTTGGATATTTCAAACAGCTCTCTAGGGGGCCCTGGTGGCCCAAATCAATTTCTTAATAGTCAGAACGACGTAGTTTGACGAGCTCTACAACTTGGCTTTACCAGTTTTACCAGAATTATTGTGAATTTTTAAGTGTGTGCATACGTGCACACAATTTTTGCCTACGGGTTATAAAAAGTCTTTCCCCCTGAGAGTTAATTGCAGAATTAAAAATCTACTCGGGTACACGTTAGCATACAACTTTGTCATAATAATGATTTTGGTCACATTTTAGAACCAAATAAACACTCAAAATTGATTTCGATACAAAATTATAAAGCGTTAGAGCGACTTGGAATTTCTTCCATCAATTTTAAACAAATTGAAGTAGTCTCGATTGAGCGTATCAAAAGGGCGTAACAGAGGAACTCCCACATACTGTATCACGTCAGGATAAATAAAACAAAATGTTTTCTTTCTAGTTAGCCAAAATGCTAATTTCATGCAAATTTTGAAATTTTGTCAACTTTATCGCACATACAGAAAAACTGGTTCCATTCTCTCCGATTTCTCTAATCTGATGAATGTTATCGTTGAACCGCGAACTGGTCACTTAATGAGCGTTTGCACAGTAGATTATTATGGTAAATAAATTGAGCTCTCCAGTAGTGCATGCTGCCCCACTCGCAAGCGGTGGTTAACCCCCCAAATGCTACTATGTGCAAATAATAATTATGCTAACCGACACTTGAATCAACAACTTTTAAATATGCATTTTGGTGTGGAAAAGTTGATAAATTCACTTCAATAAAAGAAACGTTCGGGATAAGCAAGTACACCACCTAATCATTTATCTTTGGTAGGGCATATGGAGAAAGCTAATGGGAAATCGCGATACGCGTAGGTCCAAAAAGTGTTAAGATAACCCATATTTCTACAGATAAATAGTGTTAAGATACATTGTAATTGGGGGTACAGTGTAACTGGGGGACACTGTGTTGCCCTAACTCCCAGGGGGAAGTGCGTGTATATAGACACACAACTTGTTTTTTCATCGATTTAAGGCATATGAAGGACCCGCGGGGCCCCGTAGGGCAAAACGGGTATTGCTGACCCCCTCAATTTTTAGAAAAAATTACATTGACCGTATTTTTTCTGCGTAGGTTGGAGATTTCAAACAGCTCTCTATGGGGCCCTGGTGACCCAAATTAATTTCTGAATAGTCAGATCGACGTAGTTTGACGAGCTCTACAATTTGACTTTACCAGTTTTTTTGAATAATTGCGAATTATTGAGAATTTTTAAAGTGTGTGTATATAAACACGCATTTTCCCTTTACGGGTTCCCAAAAACTCCTTCCCCGTGAGAGTTAAAATAACTTTCAAAAATAATCCTATTTTGCTTTAGAAAAAAAAATTATTTTAACCGACACTTGAATCGACAAATTTGATTAAAATATTTTTTCTTTATTGGTACAGCAGCGATAAGTTCACTTAAATAAAAATGAGCCCTAAATAGAGGTGCGTTTTATTTTTAACTCTTATCAGAATGCTTTCTTTGTTTTATGCTTTTAACCATTGTGATGTGTCTCAAGTTTATGCTCGATTATCAGACGCTTGTTCTAGTGCTTTCAAATTCTCAAATTAACCCCCTACAAATATCCAAGTCCTTATTAAAGACTATGATAATATCTGTGAAAAATATTTTCGTTTCAGGAAATAAATTTTGGAATTTGCAAATGATTTGCATTTCAGTTGATTTAACCCTTGCGGGTTGTAGAAGAAGGCTTTGGATGTAAAGTCAGTCCGCAGCTCTTAACCCCCAATCAACAATAGCCAGTAGTACTCCAAACAATAACAGGGACGTTTCGATGGTCATGAATTTAATGTGCATACTTTCGGAAGGTCTCCGACCACCCTTGGACACTTTTTGGTCAATTTGACCACAAAAACTCAACGGGTAACGGGGTTCACAAACGGACGACGTATGGGGTAATTTTTTTTCATTTTGTCAGAATTTTGTTATTTAACAACGTTTTCCAAGTTCAATTGATCATTAATTACTCGTTATGGAAAAAAATAACATTTATTTTTTGTGTTATTTTTTCATTTAATAAAGCCGAACATCAGCAAAAAACGTCTATTTGATGGTGTAGGGAGAAACGTCCCTATATTTTTGTTGGGGGTTAAACTCCAAGCAAATCACTTAACCATTGTGCGACAGCTGTGACTGTCGCGCTTAAATCAATGTTTGTATCATTTAAAACGCAATTTCATTTTTGCATTTTTGTATTTATTTTTGTTGCAGTTTTATAGATAATATTTTGTGAAAATTACATTTTTTAGAAAATAAACCCATCCTTTGGATCTTCAGGCTAGTTCTTCATAAGGCACATTTTTTTGCTTCGATTTTTCTACATTGTCAAAGTTTTTCTCGGCGTGCCAACCGTGTCCATAGGCGGCTTGCGGGTATGCGGGTTCGCCATGTTTAATATCGAGTCCCTTTAATTCAACAACTGGATCCATTCGAAGCATTCTTAACGCTTTCAACACTTGGAACATGACGAGACTTAACCCGCCAACCCACACGGTAATTGCCAACAGGCCCACCAAATTCCACGCAAAAACTTTGTATTCAAAGCGGTCACACGCAAAACAGCCGTCGCTTTCCGGCGCAGGCGCACATGATGCGTTGGCGGTTAGACCCGCTGTGTATGAGATAAACTGTTTTTCACAGGAGATTGAATTTATAATGCCATTGGCGGCAAAAACCGGTGTGCCCAAAACACCCACGACACCTCCGCCATAATGTACCGCAAAGGCGTCAAGAGGGTCATCAATTCGGAGTCGTTTGACCGCAAGTGACATCCACCACAGGGTTATACCGGCTAGACCGCCCAAACCAACCGCAGCACCTTGACTCAAAACATTACATCCGGCACACATCGCAACCATACCGGCCAAGGCGCCATTAATACAGGTCAATAACGACCAATAAGCAGGTTGTCCGCGTGTCCGTGCATATAAAAAATTACAAGCTATAGCCAAAATCGCACCGGAAGCGCCGCCCAAAATCGTATTCACAAACGAGACAGCAACGGCTTGACCCGCACCCGCATATCCAACAATTGCCAATTCGGAGCCGCCATTAAACGCCAAAAATCCCAGAAAAAGTATAAAACCGCCCAAAGCAGCTAGCGGGACTGAATGCCCGGGAATATGATACTCTTTGGCGCCATCAACCGAAAAGCGCCCGAGACGCGCGCCAATCGAAATCGAGCCCATTAGCGCCGCAATACCACCGGTACAGTGGACGATGCCTGATCCGGCAAAATCGACATATCCGACACTTTCCGCGGCATTATATGACATTATTCCATCAGCATCATACTGGTGTCGAGCCATCCAATCCTGGTCATGATGTTGGAGCCAACCGGTTTTTGACCAGCCCCAATGTGACACAACCGGATAAATGAAACCGGTGATGAGCGTCGAATAGACCAAATAGGCGCCAAATTGGGCACGTTCGGCAACCGCACCCGAAACAATTGTTGCTGCCGTTGCCGCGAAAACAAATTGAAAGAACCAAGCCGCATAATATCCATCACCGCCATCCAAATCAGCGGCGTCAATGGAAAAGAAATATTTAAATCCAATGAATTTGTTGAGGGCCGTCTGGGGGTGATCGGGCCCAACGTCACCATACGCAAAGGCCCAACCAATGGCCCAATAGGATAACGCGCCACAAAAACAGTCAAGCACATTCTTCATCAAAATATTGACAACATTTTTTGAGCGGACCGAACCAGCTTCAAGAAAAGCGAAACCGGCTTGCATGAACATAACCAAGGACCCCATTATGAGCAAGAAAAACTGATTTAGATTTGACATATCTTCCGCATTTCGTGCCCTAATCTCGGCTAGCTCGGTCTCTATTTTGACAACATCAGAAAATTCTGACATTGTCATTAAATCTTGCGCTAATGCAAACTCTGTCATAGTTTTATTTTTTTTTTGAAACTTTTCTCTTAACTTCTATTAATTTGAATATAAATCTATACCACAAAATCGGCGTTTTAAACATACTTCTCGCCACTAACGGCGCCAAACGGTGAGCTAAAATCAAATTGGTAATTTAACAAAGTAATCAGGTGATTGCTCGATTGCTTTTCAGCTGTTAATTAACCCATAATTACTTCGCTTATACACTATGCACCTAAAAATGACAATTAAGACGAATAAGAGCCCTGATTCGATTCCACCTTTTTATTTAGAATAAACTTGGTCGAGCTGAAGTGTAAACAGTTTTTTATAAAAAAAAATGATGAGTTCAAGTCTTAGCTCCACATTTTTCAAAATTAGTTTATAATAATACCAATTTGGTAGTAATATTGACCTTCAGAAAAAGTGCTCCGTAGCATGTGATCTTGACCTTTTGAAGGTCATTTTATAAACGCATACCAGAGTTCAACTCTTCAGCTTTCTTTTGCACCTACTTTCGACTCATTTGGATGTGCCACCTACGCGCTGGCCGGTTCGTTATTTTGCGTAGGTTGGAAACTTCAACCAGCTCTCTAGGGGGCCCTGGTGGTCCAAATCAATTTTTGAATAGTCAGATCGACGCAGTTTGACGAGATCTACAACAGTTTTTTTCGAAAAATTTTCGATTTTTGCTCACTTCTTTCATATCTACCATTGTTAAATAAATAATTATAACCCTTTTATCGCCACAAAACATCAGGCGAAAACAATTTTTGCTTTGGCACAACTGTTCATCCAAAAAAAACTGTTGCAAAATATTGTAATCGTTGTTGAAAAACGGATTTTATAGCGTTTTCCCCGAACGTGCAGTTTGTAAACAACATGACTGACCGGTCCTTAAGTAAGTGTAGTTGAACTTTTCAACAAAATTGACCCCAAAAATTTGTATTCGTTTTTTCCTGAAATTGGACTAAAATGCCCTACATACTCTAACTGGTATCCTAGAATTGCAGTCCTCGTCCCGAATTCGGCAAAAAAAACGAAAAAATTGCCGAATTGGGGATTACCTGCCGAGTAGGCGACGACGACTATACCGTATGGGGACGCTCTGACTCTGAGGGTGACGTCATAATATCGTTACAAATTATAGGAAAATTGCTCAAAGCCTCAGAGCCAGAGAGTCCCCATACGGTAGATCACTATTTATCATTTTTGAGAACTTTTCTATTTGTTCTTTTGCATTTCATCAAGTTACCGCTCACAAAACGGTCGGCAGTTTAACTCTTGAGTCACAAGCAGTTTTTCGGCGAGATGATGATAATCGGTTGATAGATTGCGAGTCTGACAATCGGCGGGATTAAACGTCAAATGTGGTTCTGTTGTGTATCAAAATGAGCTCATCCCTATGCTTATGATGCTATCGATGACTGTTCCACTGTCTTATCTGTTTATACTTGTCAAGATAATAATGCCAAATCGGGCTAGTTTAACATCATTCTGTAATTAACTCCCAGGGGGAAGTGTGTGTATATATAGACACGACTTGTTTTTTCGTTGATTTAATGCATATGGAGGCCCCGTAGGTCAAAACGAGTATTGCTGACCCCCTCAACTTTTCGACAAAATTATATTGACGGTATTTTTTGCGTAGGTTGGAGATTTCAAACAGCTCTCTAGGGGGCCCTGGTGGCCCAAATCAATTTCTGAAAAGTCAGATCCACGTAGTTTGACGAGCTCTACAACTTGGCTATACCAGTTTTTTTTGAATAATTGTGAATTTTTCAAGTGTGTATACACATTTCTCCCTACGGGTTCCCAAAAACTCCTTCACCTGAAAGTTAATGTGCTTTTTTACTTGTGATTTTCGTCTATGGTCTTTTTTGGTCTATAAGAAACATATTTTGTATTTGTGATTTGCTTTACTTGTGTAAGAAAACGCAGGATGCAGTTGTAAAATCCTGATTTTCTTCGATTTGTAATAGAAGGGCATTCTTTAGACACTTGAGTTTTACGACATCGGAAGGATAAAATGTATACAATGTAAAACTGCATAATGATTTAGACAACGACAAAGGCCATCTCGGTCAGATATAAATATTACAGATAGNTGATGTTAAACTAGCCCGATTTGGCATTATTATCTTGACAAGTATAAACAGATAAGACAGTCGAACAGTCATCGATAGCATCATAAGCATAGGGATGAGCTCATTTTGATACACAACAGAACCACATTTGACGTTTAATCCCGCCGATTGTCAGACTCGCAATCTATCAACCGATTATCATCATCTCGCCGAAAAACTGTTTGTGACTCAAGAGTTAAACTGCCCACCGTTTTGTGAGCGGTAACTTGATGAAATGCAAAAGAACAAATAGAAAAGTTCTCAAAAATGATAAATGGTGATCTACCGTATGGGGACTCTCTCGCTCTGAGGCTTTGAGCGATTTTCCTATGATTTGTAACGCTATTATGACGTCACCCTCAGAGTCAGAGCGTCCCCATACGGTATAGTCGTCGTCACCTACTCGGCAGATAATCCCCAATTCGGCAATTTTTTCGTTATTGTTGCCGAATTCGGGACGAGGACTGCAATTATAGGATACCGGTTGGAGTACGTAGGGCATTTTAGTCCAATTTCAGGAAAGAACGAATACAAATTTTTGGGGTCAATTTTGTTGAAAAGTTCAACTAAACTTACTTAAGGACCGGTCAGTCATGTTGTTTACAAACGACACGTTCGGGGTAAACGCTATAAAGTCCGTTTTACAACAACGATTACAATATTTTGCAACAGTTTTTTGGATGAACAGTTGTGCCAAAGCAAAAATTGTTTTCGCCTGATGTTTTGTGGCGATAAAAGGATTATAAATTTATTTAACAATAAACTACACCACCTAACCATTTGACTTAACACCATTTGGCTTAACAGTTTGCATTTGACTTAACAGTTTGCAGTTGAATTAACACTTTTTTTGTCCTTTTTTTGTCTTTTTTTTTTCAGCATTTCCGCCTACGCTCTTGGGGTTTACCACGCTGCCTGAGGGTTTATCAGGCCGGTTTTGGAANTTGCGGAAGAAGCCCAAACGCTGCGGGATATTGAAAAGGAATATAAAAGCGAGTATTTGAACTTGAAACGGCGCGGCGACACAAATGGCTCCGATAAGCGTGCGATGCGGGAGCGCGAAATTGAATTAATTCTTGACGCCTCAATTACGATAAAAACCGGAAAATTAGGGCAGGGTTAAAATTAGCTTATCGGTCGGGTTTCGACATTTAACGGATCGACTCTAAATATTCAATATTACAGTCTGTAATGTCTGTAAATTGTATTACCCGATTTTTTTACCCGACCTCGTTTTTGGACTCGGGTATAACCCGACTTTTTTACCCGTTTTTACCCGCGGGTAAACACTTGAGTCGGGTAAGAAAAAAAAATCAAATGTTCCGATCTCTGTTACAGACTAAAAAAATTGCCTATTCAGTTTTTTTTATGTGAGGAGCCAAAAATGTCTTACTAAAATTTACATGAAATAATTTTAGAACTATTATTTTTTGAAATCATTCTTTTCAAAATAAAATTTATGGTTTATGACGTTTATTTTGGCGTTATAAAGTTAAGTCATGTTTTTGACACTGACCCTTTGTTCACCCGCGGCTTTAATTTAAAAGCTTTTATAAATATAGCTTAAACCCGTTACATGTTTCCAGTTTTTAACCCTGAAGTAGAGTGCTATCCTAAAGAGGCGCATTCAATGCAAAAAC